>JARQOC010000005.1:388555267-388743005 GCA_033576535.1 Allobates femoralis | reverse complement strand
TCATTACTAGCTGTCATTAACCCGTTCTATCACCCTAATGCCACCACACAAGTGCATTGGGAAGAGTCGGGTAAAGTGCTATGAATTGGTAATTCTAATGAATGCGTCAATTTCTTGGATAGCTGCAAGCTGCTATTCTGTAGCCTGGGGGGACCAAAAACTATGGACCTCACCATGCTGACAATACTAGACCACAGCTGCCTGGTTTTACCTTGGCTGGCAATCAAAAATAGGGTGAAGCCCAAGCACTTTTTTTGATTATTTATTGAAATAATTAAAAAATAATAATAATGGGATCCCTGTTTTTTAGATTGACAGCCATGGTAAAAGCAGGCAGCTGGGTTTAGCAGTCCCTAGCTGATCCCTATGCAATTTGTTTTAATTATTTATTTTTTTTTTTTACACCTTAGGCAGGTTCGGTGCCAATGGCATTCAATCACAGATGCCAGCACAATGGGTGGTGGCGTAACAGCCAATCACAGAGAGTTGGCATCTGTGATTGGCTGTTGAGCTACTGCAGTGAAGGTGTGAGCCTGCAGACACTGGAGACTCGATAAGCATAATGCTACTGTTTAATTGTCATTTTGTTCATTTTCACAGCTTTCCCAGCTGAACCGTACAGTAACATGGACTTCTCAATGTACAGTAAGGGTTCGTCCATCACTAACTATAAATACTCTGCAATGATAAGTAATCCTTTAGTTTTTCCCCTATTTTTTATGGGTTAGATGTTTCTTGGCCTCACTATGTACATTCATGTGTCATGACCGAGGCTTGAGATACTCAAGACACCAGGCAGAGGGTCCGATCCAGTAGTATATCCCCAGTGCCTGCTACTATGGCAACAGTGGAAAAGTGACACACCGCAAGGGGTGTACAGGATTAACACCCAGGCTACTGTCTGCTCTATCAAAGATGGTTTTAGGTGTTCCTCATGTCGATAGTGTAGTAGAGAGAAACAGGAGACAGATGTAATGGTAAAACAGTTCAGGTTTTTACTTCAGCATCCAGAAAAGGTACACAGTAAAGATGAGTGAGTACTAAAATGCTCGGGTGCTCAAAGTTTGGGCCGAACATCCCAAGATACTCATGTACTCGGCCCAAGCACCACACCCAATGTTATCCTATGGGAGACCCGAGTATTTTTCTGGCATGACCCCCGGCAGCATGGATAAACCTAAAAATGTCACAAAAGTATCAGAACAGTGCTGAAATGACATGGGAACAGCATGGGGAAGACCCCTGTAAGCATTTCAGACTCCAAGGTCACTGCTGTGAACGATGTTGTCAGAGTATTATGCCACTTTTACGGACTGAAAAAGAAAAAGTTACAAAATGAATCCAAAATGGATTTTCATGGAGAAAATATTAAGGGCTCATACCCACTTATGAGACAAAGTTGGTGTATGTTAGTTTTTTGGATTACATGAAAGATTTTATTTTTTTAAATTGTGTGGCACTCCCATGCCCCTGAGAAGAGACGTACATGAAGGCGTCTTTAAATAATGTGCACATTTTAAGGAAGTAGGTCTTTTGTAGTATTGCCCTAGGCAGGACTGTCAAAAGTTGGGAGGCACTTCAATGTCCCTGGATGGAGGCATGCATGAGGGCCTCTTTAAATAGTGTGCCGATTTTAAGGAAATGAGTCTTTTGTAGTATTGCCCTAGGCAGGGCTGCTAAACATTGGGAGGCATCATAATGCCCCTGGATGGAGGCGTCATGAGGGCCTCTTTAAATAATGTGCCCATTATAAGGAAGTGGGTCTTTTGTAGTATTACCCTAGGCACGGCTGCCAAAAATTGTGTGGCACTCTGATGCCCCTGCATAGAGACGTGCATGAGGGCCTCTTTAAATAATGTGCCCATTTTAAGGAAGTGGGTCATTTGTAGTATTGCCCTAGGCAGGGCTGCCAAAAATTGTGTGGCACTCTGATGCCCCAGCATAGAGACGTGCATGAGGGCCTCTTTAAATAATGTGCCCATTTTAAGGAAGTGGGTCATTTGTAGTATTGCCCTAGGCAGGGTACCAAAAGTTGGGAGGCATTCTTATGCCCCTGGATAGAGGCGTGCATGAGGGCCTCTTTTAATATTGTGCCCATTATAAGGAAGTGGGTCATTTTTAGTATTTCCCCAAGCAGGGAAGACAAAAATTGTGTGGCACTCTTACGCCCCTGGATAGAGGCGTGTATGAGGGCCTCTTTTAATATTGTGCCCATTATAAGGAAGTGGGTCTTTTGTAGTATTACCCTAGGCAGGGCTGCCAAAAGTTGGGAGGCACTTCAATGCCCCTGGATGGAGGCGTGCATGAGGGCCTCTTTAAATAATGTGCCCATTTTAAGGAAGTGGGTCTTTTGTAGTAATGTCCTAGGCAGGGCAGCCAAAAATTGAGAGGCACTTCAATGCCCCTGGAAAGAAACATGGAGGAGAGCCTCTAAATATTGTTCCCATTGCAAAGGAGCAGGTCTCCTGTACTTGTAATGCCCATTCTGTAAGCACGGACTAAAACATTTACCCCTGGGGGTTATACATGAAACTACTGCCTAACTTTTGAACGGTTAGGGTCATCATCATCATAAGTATGATGTACAAAAATTATGTTTTCGTGGCATCATGAACCACGGTCACACTGATCATATGGTGGTGGCGGAAAAGGAGGAGCAGTACAGCAACTAGCCAAAGACATGAAGTGCGTACCAATGTGTGGGTGTGCGGAGGTGCATGGCAATCTACCGTCACAAAATTTTAATTCCGCTATCATTAGATGGTGGTGTGGTGAAGTCAGGCCCAATCCAACCATTGTTCATCTTGATCAGAGTCAGCCTGTCAGCATTTTCAGTTGACAGGCGGGTGCGTTTATCAGTAATGATTCCACCTGTGGCACTAAAAACACGCTCTGACAAAATGCTGGCGGCAGGGCAGGCCAGGACTTCTAAGGTGTAATGAGCCAATTCCTGCCACGTGTCCAGCTTGGATACCCAATAATTATAAGGCACAGAGGAGTCTAGGAGCACTTTAGTACGATCGGCAAGGTACTCCCTCAGCATCTTGGCAAATTTTTCAGTTCGTATCACACTACCCCGCACCTCAGGGCCTGTGGTACGGGAGGTGCTGAGAAAAGTGTCCCAGATCTTTGAGAGTGTTCCCCTACCTCTGCTGGATTAGACTTGTGCCTCTCTCGGCCGGATGCCTTGGTTGTCCACCGAATCGTGACCTCTGCCACTAGCATTTTTAGAAGGGAATTTTTTTACTAATTCCGCGACTATGGCCTTCTGGTACTGCAGCATTTTTGTAGACCTCCCCGCCTCGGGAATAAGAGAAATAAAGTTCTCCTTGTATCGTGGGTCTAAAATTGTCACCAAACAGTATTTAGTGTCCGCCAAGATGTTGATAACGCGAGGGTCACAAGACAGGCAGTGTAACATCAAGTCAGCCATGTGCGCCAGACTGTTAACAGGCAAGACTTCAGGGTCCTCACCAACAGCATGACTGGCCATGCTGGCCTCATCATTCTCCTCCTCCTCTCCCCTGTCCTCTGGCTATCCATGCTCAACCGACGGTCTGACGGTTGTGCATGTATTACCTTCAATTCCGCATGAAAGTAGCTCTATTTCTTCATCCTTGTCATAGTCCTCCAATGCACGTTGGGATGAGATGAGGCTGAGATGTGTGTAATCACCCAGTACGGTTTCTTGCTTCAACTCATCGTGCTCCACCTGCAATGCATCGTCGATGATTTTGAGCAGAGAGCGTTTTAGAAGACAGAGAAGCGGGATGGTGACATTAATGATGGCGTCATCGCCGCTCACCATCTTGCTGGAGCACTCAAAGTTTTGGAGGACGGTACATATGTCGGACATCCATGTCCACTCCTGAGGTCTTATGTGTGGAGTTTGAACCGTATACCGATGGCCTAGTTGATGCTGGTACTCAACAACCGCCCTCTTCTGCTCACAAATCCTGACCAACATGTGCAGTGTAGAATCCCAACGCGTGGGGACATCACACACCAGTCTGTGATCCGGAAGCTGCAAATGCCGCTGAAAGCCGGCAAGAGTGGCAGAAGCAGTAGGTGAATTTCTAAAATGGGCATACAGGCGGCGTACTTTTACGAGCAGATCAGACAGCTCCAGGTAAGATTTAATAAACAGCTGAACCACGAGGTTGAGCACATGGGCCACGCATGGAACATATGTCAGCTCGCCTCGCCTCAAAGCCGCCACAAGGTTGCGGCCATTGTCACACATGACCATGGCTGGCTGTAGGTTCAGCGGTGTGAGCCAGTGATCTGCCTGCTGTTTCAGAGCTGTCCACAACTCTTTAGCGTTGTGGGGTTTGTCACCTACGCATATTAGCTTCAGCACAGCCTGTTTCCGCTTAGCCGAGGCAGTGCTGCAGTGCTTCCAGCTTGGGACTGGTGTGGAGGGTGAAGTGGAGGAGGCTGAGGAGCATGACGTTACGGAGCTGTAAATTGTGGGTGAAATCCTGACTGAGTTAGGGCCTGCAATCCTTGGTGTCGGAAGGATGTGTTCCGTCCCAAGCTGAGACTGGGTCCCGGCTTCCAGAATAATAACCCAGTGTGATGTCAGCGAGATGTACCCGCCCTGCCCACAAGTACTTGTCCACGTCTCCGTGGTTAGGTGGACTTTGCCTGAAACTGCGTTGTTAAGGGCACGTATGATGTTTGGTGACACGTGCTTATGTAATGCGGGGACGGCACACCAGGAAAAATAGTGGCGGCTGGGGACCGAGTAACGTGGGACAGCCGTCACCATCAGGTTGCAGAATGCTTCCGTCTCCACCAGCCTAAAAGACAACATTTCCAGCGCTAGCAGTCGCGAAATGTGTGCATTTAGAACTGTGACATGTGGGGCATTGGCAGCGTATTTGCACCTGCATTCCAAAGATTGGTGTATGGATAACTGAACGCTGCAATGGGACAAGGACGTGGTTGATGATGGTGCTATTTCTTCTTGTGCAACTACAGGTGAAGGACAAGAGGCATCTTCGCATGCTGCTTGGACAGGGGTTTGTCTTGCACGCACAACAGTGGAAGGCGCAGTGGTGTCACATGCAGACACTGCTCCTGGACTCTGCTGTACATCCCACAAAGTCGGGTGCTTTGCTGCCATGTGCCTGATCATGCTGGTAGTGGTCAGGCTGCTAGTCTTGCTACCCTTGCTGATGCTGGCATGGCAGGTGTTGCAAATGGCCTTTTTGGAATTATCTGCACCTTAAAAAACAGCCAGACTCGGGAAGACCTAACAGTTGTACTGGCAACTTCTGTCGTGTTGTTGTTCCGAGAATGGTTGCCTGCCTTCTGCCTGCGGACACCACCCTGCTTCTTCTGGCCTGTTGTGATGCTACGCCTAACTCCCCCTGTGCACTGCTGTCCTCACTCTGCATGTCCTCCTGCCAGGTTGGGTCAGTTACTGGTTCATCCACCACGTCGTATTCCACTTCCACACTCTGGTCCTCCTCCTGACTTTCTGGCAATTGCGTCTCATCATCGTCCACCTCTTGTTGACACACGTTCCCACCGTTGCATTCATGAGACCGAGGCTGCTCAAATATTTGGGCATCGGTACATACGATCTCCTCATGACCCACTTCAACTGGAGCTGGTGAGAGGCCAGACTCTACGAATGGATAAGTGAACAGCTCTTCAGAGTGTCCAAGTGTGGGATCAGTTATGTCCAGGGCCGGGCACTCGGCATGGTGGGAGGAAGGAGTATCAAGGTGTAGAATGTGCGGTCCAGTCTCACAGCTACTGACACTTGACCGTGTGGAAGGCAGGGTATTTGTGGTGGTGCCAAACTGACTGGAAGCATTATCCGCTATCCAACTAACAACCTGTTGACACTGGTCTTGGTTTAATGGTGGTGTACTGCTGCGGTCCCCTAGAAATTGGGACAGGAAGGTCGAGCGAGATAATGTGGTCGTTTGTTGTGACGCAATGCGAGGTTGCACACAGCCTCGGCCTCTGCCTGCACCACCATCACGTCCAGTTCCTTGTCCCTTGCCACCGGCCTTGCACATTTTCAATGTTGTGCTGCCTGTATACAGCTAAATGAAGGCATCCAAAAGATGGTTTTTAGCTGCACACTGAGATTACAGATTACAGCAGTTTAATCCCGGCAGCTAGGACAGTCAGAAACTAAAGCTGACGCGTATACCGTGCTTTGGTGTATACTACATGGAGTTACAAGCCACTCCTGCGGCACTAAGATGCTAAATGAATGCAGACAAGAGTTGGTTTTTAGCTGGACACTGAGATTAGAGATTAAGGCCCTGCAGGTGGACTGGTCAGACACAAACGCTGACGAGAATACCGAGTCTTTTGGCGTATCCTAATTTGTGCTACAACCTACTCCTGTCTATAGAGAGC
This sequence comes from Allobates femoralis, assembly GCA_033576535.1. Taxonomy (NCBI): domain Eukaryota; kingdom Metazoa; phylum Chordata; class Amphibia; order Anura; family Aromobatidae; genus Allobates; species Allobates femoralis. The sequence goes on along the minus strand of JARQOC010000005.1, from coordinate 388,736,621 downwards.
TATATTAATCCCTAAAAGCACTGTTTTGGGATGGATGAGAGTTTCAGACTGTACACCAGCCCCAGATGTGATGCAGGCTGGTATACTGGCACAACGAAGTTTGCTATATACCCTGCCTCCCTGCCTGCCTGTATACAGCTCTATTAGTCCTCAGAAGGACTGTTGTGATAATTATATTTGCAGCCCTGCACCTACACTAGCTGAAAGGCCACAAATCTGTCCCTCAGTCAGCAGCACCTCTCCCTACACTGACTGTCTGTGGAGCAGAGTGACGAGCACAGCGCAGTCAGGTCCTATAAAGACCTGATGACGCTGTGCGGCCAGCCAATCACTGTATTGCCACAACCAACATGGCTGTGGCATTAGAGTGTCTGTCAGCCAATTCCTCCATGCGGGCTGGCTCTGTAAAGAGCGCCAACATGCAGGGAGATGGACCCCGAGCATAGCAAGAGTATCGCGAGATTACTCGCTACTCGCTAAGTACCCCGAGTACCGAGATATTAATGCAAGTACTGAGTAGTGACAAGCATATTCGCTCATCCCTAGTACACAGTCATGATGGTACTGGCATGCAGCTGTTACAGTTTCACAGAAAAGGTAGACAAAAAACGATGTAGGGAAACAATCAGTTGTGAGGTGTGATGAGAGAATGTGCAAATAGAGCATATACTGTTGTCCTAGCTAACACAATAGAGGTTCATCTACTCTATCCCACTGAGAAAGCATTCCTTCAGTAGATCCCACAGCTCCAGCTTTCTCTGATGTTCATGAATAGTGATTTCTCCTATGCGGAAGATCTATCTCCAGGCCTGTACTCCTCCTGCAGCCACAGCTTTGTTCAAAAAGGCAGTGGTGCTGCACTAGTTGGGTATTCCATCTGCCCAAAGATGCTTCAATTCTCATAGATACGCAAGTGGCTTTGGGTCACTCCATTCTCTGCACAGCCAATGGAACAGGGGTTAGAGTTCCATTTACATGTTTGTTAACTTTATTTGTACTGCCTGGGCTCCCACTCTCACCTTATTCTAACTTCTGAAGTAACAGTAGTTATGTGCATTCGAATTTCTCTCACCTAGCTATTTTTCCCAGTAACTGAGGAGTTTAACTCTTGGTATACCTGTGTATCTGAGGTATGTGCTACATACAATTGGTACAACACAACACAAATCTTATGTTAGTAAAGGTATAATTAGTAAAGACTCTCTATATTATAAAACACTAATGTAATCCCAAACTTTGGGAAATTACATACCGTATATACTCGCGTATAAGCCGAGTTTTTTAGCCCAAAAATTGGGCTGAAAAGTCCCCCCCTCGGCTTATACGCGAGTCATACGGCCCCCCTCATAATTTGGCGCCCCCACCTCACTTGCTGGGCCCCCCCGCATGCAGCGCTGCGCATATACATTACCTGTCTAGCAGCTGTCACCCTCCGATGGCGGATCGCGGCTCCCGGCTCCGGCTTCCAACTTCCTCTGTGTCTTCCTTGTCATGTGACCGGCCGGCGTCGTGATGACGTCATCGCGATGAGCCCCGGTCACATGACAAGGAAGACACAGAGGAAGATGGAGGCCGGAGCCGGGAGCCGCGATCCGCCATCGGAGGGTGACAGCTGCTAGACAGGTAATGTATATGCGCAGCGCTGCATGCGGGGGGGCCCAGCAAGTGAGGTGGGGGCGCCAAATTATGAGGGGGGCCCTGCTGGGGCCCTGTATACTACCACTGGGGCTGTATATACCACTGGGGCTGCTGGATACTACCACTGGGGCTGTATACTACCACTGGGGCTGTATACTACCACTGGGGCTGAATATACCACTGGGTGCTGCTGTATACTATCACTGGGGCTGTATACTACCACTGGGGCTGTATACTACTACTGGGGCTGTATGTATACTACCACTGGGGCTGTATACTACCACTGGGGCTGTATACTACCACTGGGGCTGTATACTACCACTGGGGCTGTATACTACCACTGGGGCTGAATATACCACTGGGGCTGCTGTATACTACCACTGGGGCTGTATACTACCACTGGGGCTGTATACTACTACTGGGGCTGTATGTATACTACCACTGGGGCTGTATACTACCACTGGGGCTGTATACTACCACTGGGGCTGAATATACCACTGGGCTGCTGTATACTACCACTGGGGCTGTATACTACCACTGGGGCTGTATACTACTACTGGGGCTGTATGTATACTACCACTGGGGCTGTATATACCACTGGGGCTGCTGTATACTACCACTGGGGTGGTATACTACCACTGGGGCTGCTGTATGCTACCACTGGGGCTGAATATACCACTGGGGCTGCTGTATACTACCACTGGGGCTGTATACTACCACTGGGGCTGTATACTACTACTGGGGCTGTATGTATACTACCACTGGGGCTGTATATATCACTGGGGCTGCTGTATATTACCACTGGGGCTGTATACTACCACTGGGGCTGTATACTACCACTGGGTCTGTATATACCTCTGGGGCGTGTATATTACCACTGGGGCTGTATATACCACTGGGGCTGTATATACTACTGGGGCTGCGTGTATACTACCACTGGGGCTGTATATACTACTGGGGCTGCGTGTATACTACCACTGGGGCTGCTGCTGTATACTACCACTGGGGCTGCTGTATATACCTCTGGGGCTGCTGCTGTATATACCACTGGGGCTGCTGCTGTAACACTGCTGGGGCCTGTATATACCACTGGGGAGGCTGCTGTATACCACACTGCTGGGGGCTGTATACCTGTGCTGGGGTCCACCCTCGGCTTATACACGAGTCAATAGATTTTCCCAGGTTTTGGGGGCAAAAGTAGGGGGTCGGCTTATACACGAGTATATACGGTATATCCTCCCACATTGAACATGCCTGTCCCCAGGCATGGAATACAGGATTCGCCAAGCATTTGGACATATATAATGAAAATACAAAAAGCTGCACCAAATGTAAAAAGAAAAACACTCTCATAAAATATACATATAAAACATTTGCAGCTCTGTCTTCTGTTTTTCTTCCTGCAAGACAAGCATGCATTCAATGAACAATAAAACTCGCTCACCAGAACACTTTATCCATAAATTCATCCTAAAAACCTACAACTCTGCCCTTCACCTTGCCAAACAAACCTACTTCACCACCCTGATCTCCTCCAACAACCCCCAAAAATTCTGACACCTTTCACTCTCTCCTCAGCCTTAAACTGCTTGACCCCATTACTGACCTCTGTGCTGATGATCTAGCCTCTTACTTTATGGAGAAAATAGACAACATCCGCCAGGAAATCAGCTCCCAGCCTCCAAGCACTGCCACTCCCATTCTTCTCCTCATCTCCCCCGGCTCACTCTCCAGATTTGACCCAGTCACAGAAGAAGATGTCGCCAGTCTCCTCTCTTCCTCTTGTCCCACTACATGCACCACTGACCCTATTCCCGCACGCCTACTCCAGTCCCACTCTCTGGTCATTACCACTCACCTAACCAAAATCTTCAAACTTTTCCTCTCTTCTGGCATCTACCCCTCCTCCTTTAAACACTTGATCTTTACTCAATTATTAAGGAAATCTCTTGACCCATTCTGTTCAAATAACTACAGACCAGTCTCCAATCTCCCCAATCAATCCCTAACTCTTGGAGCGCCTGATCTACACCCACCTCCCCTGTTACCTCTCTACTGACCCTCTTCTAGATCCATTACAGTCTGGTTTCTGTCCCCTTCACTCTACAGAAACTGCCCTCATCAAAGTGACCAATGACCTTCTGATGGCGAAATGTAATGGTGACCACACTCTGCTTATTCTTCTTGACCTCTCTGCAGCTTTTAACACTGTTGACCACCATCTTCTACTCTCTATGCTGCACTCCATTGGCATGAAGGACATTGCTCTGTCCTGGCTCTCTTTCTGACCGTTCTTTCAGTGTATCATTCGCTGGCACCACTTCCTCCCCTCTTCCTCTCACTATTGGGGTCCCTTAGGGTTCAGTCCTTGGATCTCTTCACTCTCTACACAACCCCAATTGGGCACACCCTCAGCAGATTTGGCTTCCAGTACCATCTCTATACTGAAGGGTAAGCGCCTGCTCTGATCACTATGGAGACGCGTGACTCGGTTACGTCATGGTGACGTGCTGCGCGTGCGCACTCCGAGTAGACCCTGGATCATCAACAATGCGGAGGTAAGGATACCAGGCGTCGCCCGGGCAACGCAGTACACATGAAATTGTCATGTGACTGCGGTTTTACCCGGAAATAATGCGGCCCTGGATAAAGACCGGTATTTAATGATGCCTGAGACGGGGGGAAGGTATTGAAGGAGGCTCAGTGACCTGGAAATGGTTAAAGGGGGAGACTTGACTGTGACGGACAGGGGAGTAGTTCTGACAGGTGTAGCTCATAATGAGGCAGTGGACACTATATGAGACAGGAAACCTCCACATAACACAATGCACGCCCTGAGGAAAAACAACAAACTTTGAAACATACGTCGGCGGTGGGGGTGAGGCAGGAACACTTTGGCAGCAGGGGTCCAAGGAGTGATTGTCTGTGAGGAGCATTCTGGCACCAGGTATTTTGAATACTCTAGTATTTAATGGATGATCATTCAATGACCATTTAGGTCTGTAGGAGTGTTCCTTTTAGATTTAAGAGAGGGGCTAAGATCAATACAAGTGTGATGGTGCTGTAAATACTTTATTCTGTTCCCCTGATAATATTTGCTGCTATTCGTGTATTCTCTGTAGCCCACCCTATTTTTGTGCATGATAGGGACTGTGTTCCCGATTAAGACATGTTATGTACGGTAAATAATTTTAATATGAATCAATTTTAAATAATAAAGTAATTTTTTTTGCCATAAATATTGGATGTGCTGATTCACTAAAAAAAATATCAACACAGTTTAATCTGTGGCGATATTTGGTAAGGTCTAAACGTGTTTAGGTGAAGCACTTATTGTTAAGGGGACCTTTTTATGTGTATCTTTTTAAGGTGGCCTATCATACTCCCTAATAGAAGTCCATTGTACTGTATATAGCCCATTCACTATCTCTCTAGACATCTCTTATTCAAATTCCACCCACAAGGTCTTCACAGATTGTCTCATGACCATTCATGTAACTGTAGTTCTATCCCCTTTTCCTCAAGATGCCTGGATCATCAGTGTGATAAGCCATTGTACTTTGTGTAACCCCTATCTGATTGTAGATTGTAAGCTCTTTTGAGAAGGATGACCTATATTTTTTACTTTATTTATTGTATTGTATTTTTTACATTGATTCTATGCTTATTGTATTGTTTCTAATTATTGTACTGTATTCTTTCTCTACTGTAATTACTTACTGTATTGTATTGTATATTTTTCGCATATGAACCACTGTATTGTAAAGCTCTGTGGAATATGTTGGCGCTTTATAAAGATTTATTATTATTATTATTATTATTATTATTAAAACACATCATAAAAGTAGTGCTAAGTCCTTGCATATTCTTGACCCTCTAGAGTATAACAAACAAATATAATGACAAATGTTCATAGGCAGTCTCTATGGTTGCTTCTTGAGGTAGGTGTAAGGATGTCTTGAACAAGGAATATAGAGAGGTATACAGCTGCACTCTGGAACAGAATAAAAAGGAAACACATGTTCTAGCAAAACTGCTGTGAAAATAGTAGAGATGGCAAGTACATAAAGCTAATGTAAAATGTAACAGAGGAAATAAGGGATAGCAAAACGTCTTAGGAATATTTGAATATGGAGAAACTTAGCTGATGCATTGGCCAATCCATGTGAGCCTGATAACCAAAGACAGGGTGTTCTCCTGCATCCGATACATAATCTAAAATGCCTCTTTGTGCAACTAAAATCATCATGTGTGGACAGATAGGAACCTGGCTAACATAAGATGGTGGACATACCATAGATATGGGGCAAGGGGGAATGAGGGTGCTATGTCAGAAAAATATGCTAACAATATATCCTAACAATATCCTTAACTCTCATTCATCGCAAGAGACAATGAATCAATAGGCAATCCTGGTACAACAATCTCACCAAAAAACTACGACAAGTGTCCAGGGCTGCGGAGCTGCGTTAGAAGAAAACACGCCTGCCCGACAACTTCAGAACTTTCAAACAAGTTACACTTGCCTTCAAATCAGCACTCACCTCTGTCAGACCTACTTCACAAACCTTATATCTTCCTTATCCTACAATCCCAAACAACATTCCAGCACTTTTAACTCTCTCCTCCGCCACCATTTCCCCCTCCGACCTCCCTCATCTCTGCTGAGGACTTCGCTACATCTACTATATAATTGCCGTAGCACGTTTTGTGTCGGCCCCCGGCACGTCGTGGATATGTCACACTGTGACGTCACCACGCCGTGCGAGGCATTGCCCGCGTAGCGGGCATTGCGACCCCTCGCCGCTGTCATCCCGCTCCGGAGCCTGTGCCCCTGTGCTCCTGTGCCCCGCTCCGGAGCAGCTGCTGTCAGCACATGCTGACACAGTGCTCCGGAGCCTGTGTCCCTGTGCCCCTGTGCCCCCGCTCCGGAGCAGCTGCTGTCAGCACATGCTGACACAGTGCTCCGGAGCCTGTGCCACTGTGCTCCTGTGCCCCGTCATACTAAAGTTAAATCAAGTGTTTAAAATAAAAAAATCTTTATTCTCACCTTCCAGCGCTCCCTCGGCGTCTCCAGCTGCAGCTGCTCGCTCGGTAACAGGACCTGTGATGATGTCAGAACCCGATCAGCTGATCGGGTCACATGACCGGTTACCGCGGTAACCGATGACGCTTTTGACGTCATCACAGGTCCTGCACACCCGATCGGCTGCAGCTGGAGACGCCGAGGGAGCGCTGGAAGGTGAGAATAAACATTTGTTATGTTGGGGGGGACATGAGGGGGGACAGAAGGTGGGGGACAGGAGGTGGGGGACATGAGAGGGCACATGAGAGGGCACATGAGGAGCGGACAGGAGGGGGGGGGGACATGAGAGGGCACAGGAGGGGGGCACATGAGGAGCGGACAGGAGGGGGGGGACATGAGAGGGCACATGAGAGGGCACAGGAGGGGGGCACATGAGAGGGCACAGGAGGGGGGCACATGAGAGGGCACAGGAGGGGGGCACATGAGAGGGCACAGGAGGGGGGCACATGAGAGGGCACAGGAGGGGGGCACATGAGAGGGCACAGCAGGGGACAGTAGGGAGAGAGTAGGGGGACAGTAGGGCAAAACAGGGGGGCCGCAGAGAGGCAGCAAGATGACAGGAGGGAGAGAGGAGGAGGAGCTACGTGACAGCCCAAACTGATCCTGCAAAAAGTAGGATTCGGATGCCTATTTGGCATCCGATTGCAGAGATCAGTTTGGATCCGATGCTGTCCGATTTATTTCGGACAGCATCGGATTTAAAGAAATCGTAATGTGAAAGTAGCCTTACCACCAGAACGCACCCGCCTCCGTCTTCCGCCCGCTCTCTTCTATGTCGCCGCCACGTACAGATTGAAACCAAGATGGCGGCCGGGAAGTATCACGAGAGTTCCCGGCCGCCATCTTGGTTTCGCCCTGTTCACAGTGGCGACATGCAAGATGGCGATGGAAGTAAGTATTTCCCCGCCACTCTGCCCCCCCCGGCCTCCACTGACCACTCTGCCCCCCGGCCTCTGCTGACCACTCTGCCCCTCCCCCCTGCCTCTGCTGACCACTCTGTCCCCCTTGATCTCCGCTGACCACTTTGCCCCCCTGGCCGCCGCTGACCAATCTGCCCCCCCTTCCCTCCACTGACCACTCTGCCCCCCCACCCTCCGCTGATCACCCTGCCCCCCGACCTTCGCTGACCACTCTGCCCTCCCCTTGGGCCTACGCTGACCACTCTGCCCCCCCCCGTTCTCTGCTGACCACTCTGCCTTCCGTCCTCCGCTGATAAACTCTGCCCTCCGTCCTCCGCTGACCACTCTGCCCTCTGTCCTCCGCTGACCACTGAGCCACTGTACAGTGCTGACCACTGAGCCACCGTGCAGTGCTGACCACTGAGCCACCGTACAGTGCTGACCACTGAGCCACCGTACAGTGCTGACCACTGAGCCACCGTACAGTGCTGACCACTGAGCCACCGTACAGTGCTGACCACTGAGCCACCGTACAGTGCTGACCACTGAGCCACCATATACAGTGCTAACCACTGAGCCACCATATACAGTGCTAACCACTGAGCCACCATATACAGTGCTAACCACTGAGCCACTGTACAGTGCTGACCACTGAGCCACCGTACAGTGCTGACCACTGAGCCACCGTAGAGTGCTGACCACTGAGCCACCGTACAGTGCTGACCACTGAGCCACCGTACAGTGCTGACCACTGAGCCACTGTACAGTGCTAACCACTGAGCCACCATATACCGTGCTAACCACTGAGCCACCATATACCGTGCTAACCACTGAGCCACCGTACAGTGCTAACCACTGAGCCACCATACAGTGCTAACTACTGAGCCACTATAAATGTAATTTATAATTGCCTTAGCGTACTTCCGGCCTTTTCGGGTCAACTTCCGCTGTCGTGGACGTGGCTGCCGCACACGAAGCAGTGGCCGCGTAGCGGCCATTGCGAGCCGTAGCAATGCGCGAGCAATGGCCGCGAGGCCATTGCGAGCCGTTGCCGGATACCTCTATCATACTTACCACCAGATCGCACCCGCCTCCCTCTTCCTGCATGTTCCTCTGTCCTCCATCTTCCGCCCGCTATCTTCTATGTCGCCGCCCCGTACATATTGAAACCAAGATGGCGGCCGGGAAGTATCACGAGAGTTCCCGGCCTCCATCTTGGTTTCGCCCTGTTCACAGTGGCGACATGCAAGATGGCGATGGAAGTAAGTATTTCGCCGCCACTCTGCCCCCCCCTGGCCTCCACTGACCACTCTGCCCCCCCCCCCGCCTCTGCTGACCACTCTGTCCCCCTTGATCTCCGCTGACCACTCTGCCCCCCTGGCCGCCACTGACCACTCTGCCCCACCCTTCCCTCCACTGACCACTCTGCCCCCCCACCCTCCGCTGACCACTCTGCCCTCCGCTGACCACTCTGCCCCCCAGCCTCCGCTGATCACTCTGCCCCCCCCCGTTCTCTGCTGACCACTCTGCCTTCCGTCCTCCGCTGATAAACTCTGCCCTCCATCCTCTGCTCACCACTCTGCCCTCCGTCCTCCGCTGACCACTCTGCCCTCCGTCCTCCGCTGACCACTGAGCCACCGAACAGTGCTGACCACTGAGACACCGTGCAGTGCTGACCACTGAGCCACCGTACAGTGCTGACCACTGAGCCACCGTACAGTGTTGACCACTGAGCCACCGTACAGTGCTAACCACAGAGCCACCGTACAGTGCTGACCACTGAACCACCGTACAGTGCTGACCACTCAGCCACCGTATAGTGCTGACCACTGAGCCACCGTAGAGTGCTGACCACTGAGCCACCATATACAGTGCTAACCACTGAGCCACCATACACACTGCTAACCACTGAGCCACTGTACAGTGCTGACCACTGAGCCACCGTGCAGTGCTGACCACTGAGCCACCGTACAGTGCTGACCACTGAGCCACCGTACAGTGTTGACCACTCACCCACCGTACAGTGCTGACCACAGAGCCACCGTACAGTGCTGACCACTGAACCACCGTACAGTGCTGACCACTGAGCCACCGTATAGTGCTGACCACTGAGCCACCGTAGAGTGCTAACCACTGAGCCACGTACAGTGCTAAACACTGAGCCACCGTACAGTGCTAACCACTGAGCCACCGTATACAGTGCTAACCACTGAGCCACCGTACAGTGCTAACCACTGAGCCACCATAAAGTGCTAACCACTGACTCACCGTATACAGTCTTAAACACTCAGCCGGCATACAGTGCTAATCACTCAGCCACCTTATACAGTGCTAACCACTGAACCACCATACTGTGCTAACCACTAAGCCACCGTACAATGCTACCCACTGAGCCACCATACTGTCCTAACTACTGAGCCACCGTGCAGTGCTAAACATTGAGCCACCATACAGTGCTAACCACTGAGCCACCGTACAGTGCTAACCACTGAGCCACCATATACAGTGCTAACCACTGAGCCACTGTACAGTGCTAACCACTGAGCCAGCATACAGTGCTAACCACTGACCCACCATATACAGTGCTAACCACTGAGCCACCATATACAGTGCTAACCACTGAGCCACCATATACAGTGCCAACCACTGAGGCACCATACAGTGCTAATCACCGAGTCACCGTATACAGTGCTAACCACTGAGTCACATTACTGCTCTAATTATTGAGCCATCATATACAGTGCCAACCACTGAGCCACCATATACAGTGCTAACAACTGAGTCACCGTATACAGTGCTAATCACTGAGTCACATTACTGCTCTAATTATTGAGCCACCATATACAGTGCCAACCATTGAGCCACCATAGAGTGCTAACCACTGAGGCTGTTTACAGTGCTAACTATTGAGCCAGTGTATACTGTGCTAACCACTGAGACCCTGTATACTCTGCTAACCACTCAGCCGCCGTATACTCTGCTAACCACTGAGCCGCATAAAGTCTGCTAACCACTGAGTTGCTGTAAACTCTGCTAAGCACAGTGCTGCGGGCAGGAGAGGGCCGGGGGACAGCGGGCGGTGTCGGCCAGGAAGGCCCCCCCGCCCCTACTGCCCGCACCCGGCCGCTGTTCCCCGACCCCCTCCTGCACGCACCCGGCCGCTCTTTCTCGGCCACCTCCTGCCTACACATGGCCGTTGTTCCCCTGCCCCCTTCTGCCCGCTGTTCCCCGGACCCTCCTGCCCGCACATGGCCGCTGTCCCCTGACCCCCTCCTGCCGCACCCGATTGCTGTCTCCCTGCCTCCCTCCTGCCCGCATCCGGCCACTGTCCCCCGGCCCCCTCCTGCACGCACCTGGCCGCTCTTCCTCAGCCTCCTCCTGCCCACACATGGCTGTTATTCCACCAGCCTCCTTCTGCCCGCTGTTCCCCGGCTTGCTCCTGAACGCTCCCGGCCACTGTCCCCAGCCCCCCTGACTGCACCCACATGCTGTCTCTTCCTGGACTCCCGCACTGCTGCACACTGGCACCGCTGCACACCGGTACTGCTGTATGTATTCTATCTACTATATAATTGCCGTAGGCACTTCCGTGTCGGACCCCGCAAAAGACCGTGCCTTTGTCACTCTGTGACGTCACCACGTGCGACCCCTCGCCGCTGTCAGCACACACCCCCAACCCCTGTCACCCCCCCCCCCATATGTCCTCACCCCCCCCATATGTCCGCACACCCCCTGCTCCGATCCCGCTCCGGAGCCGCTGCTGTCAGCACATGCTGACACAGTGCTCCGGAGCCTCTCCTGTAACCACGCTCCCCGATGTCCACACACCCCCCCCCCCCCGCTGTCACCACACACCCCCCATATGTCCGCATACCATATGTCCGCCAAAATCGCGGCAGATGCGGTGAAAAAAACGCATCTGCCGCGATTGCCGCATAACCGCTGCACTTGCGGCGCGGTTGCGGTAATCCCCATAGAAAGTATAGGGGACTTGCGGCAGGTGCGGCAAGTGCGGTTTTGCACTTGCCGCAGGTGCGGCCGCGAAAAAAAACGCGGTCAGCCGTGGTTTATTTCGCGGCTGCACCTGCCGCAAGTGCAAAACCGCACTTGCCGCACCTGCCGCAAGTCCCCCTATACTTTATATGGATATTATTTGAAAATGTTAAAAATGTTTTTAAAATATTCTAGACACCCGATGCATTTGCATCGGGCTCACAGCTAGTACTTCAATAATAAGATTGACCAAACATGGCAAACCTTTATTGTTCCACCACCCCAACCACTCCATATACCAGACCTCTGCCCTTCCCTCAAAACCTCCCTCTCCAACATCACTGAAGGAAAGCTTACTTGTCTCCTATCCAAATCACACCTCACCACCCGTGCACTTAAGCCCATCCCTTCCCACCTCCTCTCCAACCTCACTAACATGCTCATCCCAGCCCTATTCCACCTCTTCAATCTATCATTATCTTCCGGGACCTTCCCCTTGGCTTTTAAACATGCCACCATCACGCCCATCCTTAAAAAGCCAAACCTAGACTCAACTGCTAAGACGAGCTACCGCCCCATATCGCTGTTCCCGTTTGCTTCCAAACTCCTTGAGCAACACATCCATGCTCAACTTTCCTCCCACCTCTCATCTAACCCTCTCCTTGACAATCTCCAATCTGGTTTCCGGCCCCACCACTCCACCGAAACTGCCCTAACCAAAATTACCAACGACTTACTCACAGCCAAAGCTAACAGACAATTCTCTATCCTCCTCCTTTTCTACCTGTCCTCTGCCTTTAACACAGTCGACCACTCCTTCCTACTTCAGATTCTTTCTTCCCTTGGCATTAAAGACCTTGCCCTGTCCTGGGTTGCCTCATACCTTGCCAATCGCACATTTTGAATTTCCCACTCCCACACTTCCTCCTTATCCCGCCCTCTCTCTGTTGGAGTTCCGCAAGGCTCTGTCCTGGGGCCGCTACTTCTCTCCATCTATACCCTTGGCCTACGACAACTCATACAGTCCCATGGCTTCCAGTATCACCTGGACGCTGACAACACTCAAATCTACATCTCTGGCCCAGATGTCAACTCTCTGCTGTCCAGAGTGTCAGTAAGCCATATCCTCCTTCTTGTCTTCTCGCTACCTAAAACTCAACATAGACAAAACCGAACTCACCATATTTCCTCCATCTCATCTTTCATCTTCACCACCTGATCTATCTATTATTAAATGGCATCATGCTCTCTCCTACACCTCAAATTTGCTGCCTTGGAGTAACTCTTGACTTTGCCCTATCCTTCAAACCACACGTCCAAGCTCTCGTCACCTCCTTTCGCCTCCAGCTCAAGAATATTTTCAGAATCTGTCCTTTCCTCAGCCCTCAATCTAGTAAAATTCTTGTACATACCCTCATCATCTCCCACCTTGGCTACTGCAACATTCTCCTCTGTGGCCTCCCTGCCAACACTCTTGCACCTCTACAGTCTGTCCCCAACTCTGCTGCCCGACTAATCCTCCTCTCTCCTCGCTGCTCCCCTGTTTCTCCCCTCTGCAAATCCCTCCACTGGCTCCCAATTCCCCAACGAATCCAATTCAAGCTACTAACACTAACCTATAAAGCCATCCATAAACTGTGTCTTCCCTATATCTCTGAACAAATCTCACACTATCTTCCCTCACGTTATCTTCGATCCTCCCAAGACCTTCTTCTCTCCTCCACACTTATCAGTTCCTCACACAACCGCCTCCAAGATTTCTCCCAAATATCCCCCATCCTCTGGAATTCTGCGCCCCAACACATCAGATTATCCACCACGCTCGTATCCTTCAGACGGAACTTGAAAACCATTCTTTTCAGGAAAGATTACAGCCTGCAATGACTATGCCGCCGCCCCACAGCCTCCGGAGCTGCTGCCCCACCGCTACCAGAGCTACCGCCTCTCCACCACCAGATCTGCTGCAACCCGGACCTACTGTTTCCTCCCCATTGCCCTGTAGAATGTAAGCCGCAAGGGCAGGGTCCTCTCCCCTCTGTACCAGTCTGTCAATTTTAATTTGTTTACTGTAAACCATATCTATAATTTTGTATTTAACCCCTTCTCAAGTACAGCACAATGGAATTAATGGTGCTATATAAATAAATAACAATAATAATAACATGAAAAAACTGACTTGTGACACCAGCAAGTATGAACATCTGTCAGCTGAACAAACATATCTATAAAGAGATATACAGCTGTACTCTAGAACACAAGAAAAAGGAAAACAGGATCTAGCAAAACTGCTGTGAAAATACTAGAGAGGGAAAGTCATGAAGCTAATGTAAAATGTAACAAAGGAAATAAGGCATAGGAAAACTGCTTAGGAATATTTGAAAATGGAGAAATGTAGCTGATGTATTGGCCAATCCATGTGAGTCACAAGAAATGCAAATAAGACAAACATTTTTAGCTTGTCCAGCAATATGCCTATCTTCAGCCATTAAGGGTTATAATACAGTCCTTTACAATTTTGTAGATTCATGGCTTTTACTGCTTAATTAGTCAACATGATCCAGTGGCTAGGGCCTAACTGGACCAATGGAGATAGTTGTCACATGGAGATGCGGTACTGTCTATCCATTTTTCAAAAGTGCAACAAGCACAACCAAATGATGCTTGAGCCTCATTTTTTTCTTAAGAGGTTACACCTTTTGGTTGTCCCTCCCTTCTACCTGTAGTAGGTTAAGGACAAAGGGCTCCTCCAGCCAAAGGGGACCCGGCTGAGGGGAGGTGGGAAAGTATACCATGCACATTGATTGCTGTTTATGGTGGATAAGAAAGGTGAAGCAGAGGCAGAGGGTACATCACCAATGGTGGGACCTCCTCTAGCTACAGCAGGGGATGATGAAGGCTTTGCAGATGAGTCTGATGTGCAGGCCTTAAAAATAAAGGTGTTGCTCCCTGGGCTACATCTTTTTTCTCTAGAAAAAATTTACTGGGCTTCCCTCTCCCCCTCTCTTTCCTATTCCCACTTCTCTACTTCTGAGGTGGTACAGGGTCTTCTCACCACTATGGCATGCCATACTCTCCAGCTGGGCATCTTGAGGAACTGTATGACTTTTCCAACTTTCAAGCTGTGTATCCACTGGAGAAGGTATTTTTGCTTAACTGAATTGCAATTAATGTAGACATGATGGAACATACAGGTCCCTAGCATGAATCTGTATCTCTGTTTCGTGTTGAAGTGTAAGTATACATTTTTTCTCCAATGACATGGCATTGGGGCCAGCCAACCACTCATGAACAAACCACTCAGTGTGTCATTTCTCCTCATCATCCTGGCATACTGGCTCTCATCATGGAGACGAAGTGAACTCCTGTTTGGGGCTGCAGGAGATGCCTTGGCCACCGGGAGGTGTAGTCTTGGAGACTACAGTCCATGAATGAGAATCTATAGTCTGCCCCGCTGCAGAGGAGTCAGACCCTTTTCCTTACTTACTGGTAGGAGCTCTCTCCAGCATGAAGGGATCACTGATCAGGGCTGAGAGTGAGTTTTTGTGCCATGCCAGAGGTTGGATGGTACCCACTCTCTTCCTTCTCATACCTCCCTGTGTCCATGTGGAGGGTGTGTCAGAATAAAATGGTGCCAAGCTTACCTTGCATATTTTCAGGTGTGTGCATAACTGCATCTTTTAACAGAAGTGATGAGACATCAACATTTTAGAGGCGTAATGGCAGGATGTGAGGTGCAGTTTGTCACAAAGGGATGGCACCTTAATCGCATTAATAGAGAGGGACTTGAGATGTCTTTTTGGAATTGAAGACAACAGGAACGGGTAAATGGCAGAAGGAACTGTCTGTTGCCTACAGAGAGAAACTAGCAGAAGTGCATAGTTTGGCTCTTGTTATGTCCAGGATCACTATCAGAAGCAAAAGCAGCCAGGAGAAGGTCTCCATGAATTCAGCTTGGACACTGATGGTTGGTAAACTTAGTATATACTTGATAATATTGTTCAGTGTATAATAATACTAAAGGTGATAAATGTATTTATGTTTTATATGCCATTTGTGAATACTGAGTCAACTGAGTTGCCAAGGCAATTGTATACAGTATACGTTCCTAGTTGATAGCTCAGTAGAAATGTAATGCGAGTCGTGCAAGATATATTAATCTGACAGACAGTGGTTATCGTCATTTGGGAAAGTTATGGACATCTAGTTGACAACTAGACTATTAGTGTCACAATACTAAGTGTGATAACACTGGGTTTACTATCTTTTATGGTCCCTTTACACGCGGCCACAGGAAGGTAGAAACCGGCAGGCATCGGACACAATTGTGCCTGTTGCCTTGAAAAGACCACGATGTGGCGGCATGTAATTCAGGACTTTCCTTCCTTCAGGGAAGACACAGGAGGAAAGTCCTGAATTACACGCCGCCACATCGTGGTCTTTTCAAGGCAACAGGCACAATTGTGTCCGATGCCTGCCGGTTTCTACCTTCCTGTGGCCGCGTGTAAAGGGACCATTAGGGCGAAGTTCAGGACAAAGAGTATTATGGACAATTCTTGCTATGGCACCTTGTTTTGCTAAATTTGTAGATAGGAAATAAATAAAATTTACCATGCAGTACCACAAAGCCTATTTTTTCTGTGTCGCTCCATTTTACTTCCTGTTTTCACTTATTGCCACAGAAAACGTGCCCCAATGGACACATATTACTGATAGTTCTTACATAATTTTGTGGGTACAGTAGGTGAAATCAATGTTTCAATTGGCAATATACTCTTTAAAAAAATATTAGAATCTGAGAGTTCTCAGTGGTTGAATACCTTTTAATGGCTAATTGAAAAGATGGTTAACATAGCAAGCTTTCGGGACACTGTATGTCATTATCTGCCTGACGAAATGGCCGGATTCTGAAGACACATACATATATACATAAGCAAATGAAACAAACAAAAAAAAACAACAGTCTTAAATGTTAAAGTAAATGTGACAGGTGATGTAAAACAGAGTCAGACTAGGGAGGAAGAGATGGCTGGGGAATTGAAACTAAAAGTCTAAAATAAACGGAACAAATTGTATAATGGTCATATGGTGGTGGTCTGGGGAGAACTGAAAATACTTAAATAAGTTGAGGAAAGCAATAAAAGGAAGAGAGGGTGTTATGTGAAAAGTTCATTGTCCTAAAAATTGAGTTTGCTGGAGATGTTACATCCCCAAATGTCTTTTCAATTTATATAGAAAACGCATGAATCTGTGATGTCCCCAAATGTCCATTCATGTTGTATAAAAAGCCATGAATCCATGTGATACATTTAATCACGTTTTGAACGTGTCAAAGGTCGTTATCAATTTGTATTCCCAAATTCTTCTCTCTCTCTGAGATTTGAAGTTGCTTTTTAAGAGCCTTTAAGACAGGGCTCTTCTGACAATGATGTATTTTAGATTTGGAGGCTGTCTAAAACACAAGAGTGGGGGATCCGGAAATATTGATTTTAGTTGGGCATCTTTTTGTAGGAGTGGTTGCAGTTCCCATGCGGCTCCACTTAGCACCCTCTGACCACCATCTCTTCCTTTTATTGCTTTCCTCAACTCATTTAAGTATTTTCAGTTCTCCCCAGACCACCACCATATGACCATTATACAATTTGTTCCTATTCTTTTAGACTTTTAGTTTCAATTCCCCAGCCCATCTCTTGCTCCCTAGCCTGGCTTTGTTTTATGTCACCAGTCACATTTACTATAACATCTAAGACTGTTTTTGTTTTTTTTGTTTCATTTCCTTATGTATATATGTATGTTGTCTTCAGAATCTGTGTCATTACCAGACTGATAAAGGGACCACAGTGTCCCGAAAGCTTGCTATGTTTACCATCTTTTCAGTTACGCCATTAAAAGGTATAAACCACTGAGAACTCTCAGATTCTAATATTTTTCTATCTATTGGCTAACATGGTATAAACATTTTTTAGCTACTTTTTAAAAGTAGTTAAGGTTTTAACAGTAGCGCTTGAGGCAAATTCCATGTATACCTGACATTTTATGGCATTACTGTAGTAGATTTTGTGCATTTTAATTCATCAGTCATTCATCCTACTGTACAGCAGCTTGTCTTCATTGAGAGGAGTAATATAATATATTGTTAAAGGTCTTGGTAATGGAATAAAATTTACACTTTTCTCTTGCGTTTCTTGTTTCTTACTCCATTGGTTCATAATACAGGAATGGAAAACATAGAGATATAACAAAAAAATTCCTAGAATTATTCATTGGGGAAGAGAGATAGAGAGATGTCAGGTCTTTTGATTCCTTAGGTCAAGTGTCTGAAATGTGTTTTGCACAAAACGTCATTCTTTTTCAAGCACTACTCTTAGATTTTTCAAAAATAACTGTAGATGTAAAGAGAAAATATGGCATAATATGTTTTTATCATTACAAAATCAAAAAGTGTTTACAAAGTGACCTAATCTTACACAACATTAAAGGTGGTATTTTACCAGATTAGCAACTGTCCCTACATTTTGGCAATTGGTTAGGTTTTAAAAACATATACCTAAGAATCCGCAAGAGATAAAACAACCCAGTGATATGCTGCTGTTTAAATTGCAGTGCTTTTTAGTTATTTCTCCATTTTTCTACTTAACCTTTGCTTGCCATCCCTAACACATATTGGGATGCTCTCATAAAACATCTCAAAGTTCAAAGCAAAACTTTAATTTAAGCTTAATGTTAAAGGAGTCTAAATCATAACGTCATACAATATTCCATCAGCTCAATATATTAGTAAAACAGACTCTCTGTACATACATCTATGCTAGCACATCTGCCAGAAACAAAATCATAATAGACTCTTTGAATTCATATACTGTATATTGGAAATGAACAAATGAAATGAACGTGTTTTATCTGTTATGTTGCCGTATAGTATAACATGTCATCTGCTGAATTGCATTTTGTGCAATTCAGCGGGTGTCAGATGCACAGTGGGAGCATGTGGCTATCTTTTTTTTCATTACAGAGCAATGTCTGTCAATACTGATGAGTACAGCTTGAAGAGGGGCTTGTGTTGCTGTACAAATGAAGCTGTTCTCCAGCTCTGTGCTTCAGTTAGCCAGTAGTGGAGCAGGGAAGCTGTGTGTTCACATTTGTGCTTTTCAGTTTTCTGTATCTGATTCATTCCAAAGACAAGCTGTGTTTAGCTGCTGAAAAACCAGATCCTGCAATGCAAGTTAGTTTTACTGAACCAAGTGTTGATTCAAATGGCAGCACAGGAAGACTGAATTTAATTATTGCAACTTGCTCATCAACAATTTCTTCTACAGATGCGGGGGATGATGACTGGCAATCTTTTTACACCTCTTTTAAGGTAATATTTTTTTACATTTATTCTTACTTGATGCTTTGAGATAGGAATGATTTATTTTTGTCATTGTTCATTTATTAGTCATTTTGGACATTTATCTGAATGACTATCCAACACTTCACCAACATCTTAGATATTCAGATTTACTTTACTACTTTAATATTTACCTAAAAATTGATAAAAAAAATATCAAGAACATAGTAACATAACAAATTAAAAACACAATAGTAGTGCACATTCTTGTAACCCAAAAATACATAAATATAATATATAGAAAGTTAAAACTCTCCATGGAAACATAATTTTCTTCTTTTTTTCCTGAGCCATAAATAGAGATTTTATGTTTTCCCCTAAACTATGTTACATTCAAGATCACAAACTCCTGCTGCTTCTTTCTTTTGGAAAGGTTGATATATGGTATTTGCTGTATGTTATAGAGAGTGGGTGATTGAAAAGTCACAAACACACTTCAGTACTTAGGTCATCATTTGAGTCACCTTTTCTACTGTAGGTGTACATTTGTGTACAAGTAAAGCTTCAGGTAAATAAAATTAATCTACAATCTCCTATTACTAAATAGAGGCCAAAAGAGAGTCCTATTTGTCTCTGTAGGGTCATTATATAATATTTATACAACCCCTGGCAAAAATTTGGAATCACCTGGCTCGCAGGATGTTCATTCAGTTGTTTAATGTTGTAGAAAAAAGCAGATAACAGACATGGCACAAAACTAAAGTCATTTCAAATGGCAACTTTATGACTTTAAGAAACACTAAAAGAAATCAAGATAAAAAATGTGGTAGTCAGTAAGGGTAATTTTTTTCATAACAAGCAGAGGGAAAAAATTATGGAATCACTCAATTCTGAGGAATAAATTATGGAATCATGACAAGAAAACACACAAAAGAACACTCAATACATCACTAGTATGTTGTTGCACCACCTCTGGTTTTAATAACAGCTTGCAGTCTCAGAGGCATGGACTTAATGAGTGACAAACAGTACTCTTCATCAGTCTGGCTCCAACTTTCTCTGATTGCTGTTGCCAGATCAGCGTTGTAGGTTGGAGCCTTGTCATGGATCATTTTCTTCAATTTTCACCAAACATTTTTAATTGGATTGATATCTAGACTATTTGCAGGACATGACATTGACCGAATGTGTCTCCTTTCAAGAATGTTTTCACAGCTTTTGCTCTATGGCAGGATGCATTATCATCTTAAAACATGATTTCATCATCCCCAAACATCCTTTCAATTTATGGGCTAAGAAAACTGTCCAAAATATCAATGTAAACTTGGACATTTATTGAAGATGTAATGACACC
Source organism: Allobates femoralis (assembly GCA_033576535.1). NCBI lineage: Eukaryota > Metazoa > Chordata > Amphibia > Anura > Aromobatidae > Allobates > Allobates femoralis. Next base: position 388,716,324 of record JARQOC010000005.1, on the reverse strand, counting down.
ATCTCCCCAGTGCTTTTGCCTGAAATGCAGCCCCATATCATCAATGACTGTGGAAATGTGCATGTTCTTTTCAGGCAGTCATCTTTATAAATCGCATTGGAATAACACCAAACAAAAGTTCCAGCATCATCACCTTGGCCAATGCAGATTTGCGATTCATCACTGAATATGACTTTTATCCAGTCGTCCACGTCCGATTGCTTTTCCTTAGCCCATTGTAACCTTGTTAATGATGGCTTATGTTTAGCGTTTCTGTATGTAAATCCCATTTCCTTTAGGCGGTTTCTTATAGTTCGGTCACAGACATTGACTCCAGTTTCCTCCCATTCATTCCTCATTTGTTTTGTTGTGCATTTCCTATTTTGGAGACATATTGCTTAAATTTCCGGTCTTGACACTTTGATGTCTTCCTTGGTCTACCAGTATCTTTCCCTTTAACAACCTTCCCATGTTGTTTGTATTTGGACCAGATTTTAGACACAGCTGACTGTGAACAACCAACTTCTTTTGCAACATTGCGTGTTGATTTACCCTCTTTTAAGAGTTTGATAATCCTCTCCTTTGTTTTAATTGACATCTCTCGTGTGGAGACATGATTCAGCTGTCCAAGGTGTGATCACTCCTTTTTAGATGCAGACTAACGAGCAGATCTAATTTGATGCATGTATTAGTTTTGGGAATGAAAATTTACAGGGTGATTCCATAATTTTTTCCTCAGAATTGAGTGATTCCATAATTTTTTTCCCTCTGCTTGGTCTGAAAAGAGGTCCCCTTACTGACTACCACATTTTTATCTTGATTTCTTATTAGTGTTTCTTAAAGCCATAAAGTTGCCATTTGAAATTACTTTAGTTTTGTGCCATGTCTGTGATCTGTTTTTTTTCTCCAACATTAAACAACTGAATGAACATCCTCCGAGCCAGGTGATTCCATAATTTTTGCCAGGTGTTGTAATACTGTGCAAACACTTTAGTAAGGGGTGAAAAAAAATGCCAAAGCAAGAATGCTTTAAAAAATAGTGTTAATAATAGTTTTGTTTACATCAATTAACAAAATAAAAAGTGAATGAACAAAAAAATGAAGTTAAATCAATATTTTGCAATCAAAACAGGACAAAGCATCTATTACTTAAGGTACAATGGCACACAGTTTTTTTGAAGGAACCTGGCAGGACGGCTGCTTAAAATATCTTGGCAAACGAACCACGGAGCTTCTTAGGATGTTTTCTTGCACAAATTCATCTGTCTTAAGTAATTTCAGGACTCCTTGTTCTTTTTATGCTGAAAATAGTTCTGAGTAACAGTAACTGTATGTTTGGGTTTTTAACATGTTGCTGAATATATTTGAAGTTCATGAGACACTTTTCTGTTGGTATTGCTTGATGGATTAAGATTGTGTTTCTTAACATTGATGACACCATTAAACTTATCCGAATCCCCCAATCCATTTTCTACATCCAAAGAACAGTGCCTTTCCGATCCGGGCCAACTGCCTGAAATCAACGACCACAATGGATATTGCATTCCTGATGAAGGAGCGAGGATTGCTCTGAAACACTTTAAAATAAAACCACTATTATCTGCATATCCATTGTGGTCGTTGATTTCAGACAGTTGGTGTGAATTAGAAAGGCACAATCCTTTGTAAATTAATCCAGGGAATAGGGGGAAGGGATAGGTGCTGCTACTGGTATTTACCTTGGAGGCCGGCTTGTGCTGAGGAGTGAGGCGTCAGCAATCCACTGATTAGATTAGTATGAGGAAACTCCAGCACAGGACTTTAGTATTCATTTAATTTATTTCTTCATTATTGCAGATTAAAATCAATGACAAGTGTCACAGGGTACATGGTCCTTTACGCTGGACGCGTTTCAGATACCATCCTTTGTCCTTACATTTTTATACCACCAGATGGAGCACAAGTCTTCGACTCGCACTAATTGTTATTTTACCTTGCACATGTGATGAAGGATTGTTTTATTGTATTTAAAGTCTGGGGGGTTTAGTTTCTGTGAGCTGTTGACAAAGGATGGTATCCGAAACGCGTCCAGCGTAAGGGACCATGTACCCTGTGACACTTGTCAATGATTTTAATCTACAATAATAAAGAAATAAATTAAATGAAGACTAAAGTCCTGTGCTGGAGTTTCCTCATACTAATACAATCCTTTGTATATATTTCTTGACAATCATACATGTGGGAGTGTGGATCCAGCAGCAGCTGCATGGAGCGCATGGGCTGGTTGACTAGAGAGAAGAAAACAGGTGGTGCAGTAGGGTCTTATCCTTTTTATGGGTTGGAACAAAAAATGAATGCCACTGCTCACCTGGACCAGCTGTGTAACCCACAATCTATTTTCTGAAATGCAGACCCTAACTTGAAAGGAACATCCACAATGCCTCACTATTGCCTGCAAACACTTATTATTTTAATCCAAAAAATGCATCTTTAGTTCTGCAGCATGGATAGAGCATAACATTTTCTTTATTGAGTATTTTCTAAGAGCTCTATCCATGTGGCTCGACTATAAATGTCCTTTTGGATTTTCATTGGAATGCTACAGGGGATCATGGTCTGTGGTTCGATTTAAGACTATCTATACCAAGTGAGCTGCTACACTTTCTGTTTCTTGGACTCATTATTGTACCACAATCCAGACTTTGGGAAAACAAAGTACTTTCTGTTAAAGCAAATTGTTTTTTTTTTTTGTTTCATCAGACCAGAGAACCTACTTTGATTTTCCTGGACCCCTTTTCTTATGGTTTTATAGACAAGTGCATCTCAAAAAATTTAAATGTCATTAAAAAGATCATTTATTTCAGTAATTCAATACATAAAGTGAAATGCATATATTATATAGAGTCATTACAAATAGAGTGATCTATTTGAAGTGTTTATGTCTATAAATATTGATGATTATGGCTTACAGCCAATGAAAACCCAAAGGTTATTATCTCAGAAAATTAGAATATTCTATAAGACCAAGTGAAACAATGACTTTTAACTCATTAATGTTGGTCTAATGAAAAGGATGTACAGTTAATGCACTCATTACTTGGTCGGGGCTACTTTTGTATCATTGCGGCATGGCATAGAGGCAACCAGCCTATGGCACTGCTGAGGTGTTCTGGAAGCCCAGGTTGCTTTGATAGCAGCCTTCAGCTTGTCTGCATTGTTGGGTCTGGTGTCTCTCATCTTCCTCTTGACAATACCCCATAGATTCACTATGGAATTTAGGTCAGGCGAGTTTACTGGCCAATCAAGCACAATTGTAATATGGTTATTAAACTAGGTATTGGTACTTTTGCCAGAGTGGACAGGTGCCAAGTCCTGCTGGTAAATTAAATTTCCATCTCCAAAAAGCTTGTCGGCAGAGGCAAGCATGAAGTCCTCTAAAATTTCCTGGTAGATTGCAGTGTCAACTTTGGTCTTGGTCAAACACAGTGGACCTACACCAGCAGATGACATAGCTCCCAAAACCATCGCTGATTTTTGAAACTTCACAGTTGACCTCAAGCAGTTTGGATTGTGTGCCTCTCCAGTGTCCTACAGAGTCTGGGACCTTGATTTCCAAATAAAATGCAAAATTGACTTTCACTTGTAAACACCTTGGACCACTGAGCAAAAGTCCAGTTCTTTCTCTCCTTGGCCCAGGTAAAATGCTTTTTGCATTGTCTATTGGTCATGAGTGGCTTGAAGCAAGGAATGTGACAGTTGTAGCCCATGTCCTGGATACATCTGTGTGTGGTGGCTCTTGAAACATTGACTCCAGCAGCAGTCCACTCCTTGTGTATCTCCCCCAAATTTTTGAATGGCTTTTATTAACAATCCTGTCAAGGCTGTGGTTATCCTGGTTGTTTGTGCACTTTTTTCTACCACACTTTTTCCTTCCACTCAACTTACCATTAATATGCTTGGATGTAGCACTCTGAACAGTCATCTTCTTTAGCAATTACCTTTTGTGGCTTACCCTTCTTGTGGAGTATGTGAATGATTGCCTTCTGGACATCTAGCAGCAGTCAGCAGTCTTCCCCCATGATTGTGTAGCCTACTGAACCAGACTAAGGGGCCATTGTAAGCTTTTGCAGATGTTTTGTGTTTATTATTCAAATTTTTTTAGATAATGACTTTTGGGTTTACATTAACTTTAAGCCATATTCATTAACATTAGCAGAAAAAACAATTGAAATAGATCACTCTATAATGACTCTATAAATTATGTGTTTCACTCTTTTAATTGAATTATTGAAATAAATTATCTTTTTGATGATATTCAATTTTTTTGAGAAGCCCTTGGATATAGGCCTTGTTTCCATGTTGAAGACTTGAAATCTGGGATAGTGTATGTCATTAAGAACATTCCTGGCTTCTCTATACAGTAGGTGAGTGGAGCTTGGTGTCACTGGTTTCTGCCCCTTCAGAAGAGATGAACCTGCCCAGTATCTGATTTCAAAAGAATTTTAGCATGAGGTGGTGCTCATGAAGCTACGTTTCCTTACGCAATCATTGCATATACAGTTGTTTACATTGCTCATTTCTTAGTCTCATCAATGCAAAGCAATACAGGCAGATAATAATCCATCATGCAATACTATTAGGGAGGTATATAATTGGTTCCATATTAATTCTGTGATAGGACAATAATCCTAAACATACAACCAGTAAGATTAAGTACTGTTTGTAGCATAAAGAACAAGGAGTCCTGGAAGTGATGAAATACTCCCAACACAGCCCTAATCTTATTATGTGGAATTACATGAAGAGACAGGAGAATATGTGGAAATCAAGAAAAGACAGCGTCACAGACCTTCGATGGTGAAATTCAAGGCATCCTTTATTCATGGTCAACAGAAGCGACGTTTCGACCACTGCTGTGGTCTTTATCAAGCTCGAATATGTGGAAACCTACATCTACAAAAGATCTGTAATTTGTTCTACAAAATAATTGGAACAACCTCCTTGCTAAACTCCTTCAAAGTCTGTATGTAAGGTGTAAGTGTACCTACATGATTATGCTTTGTTGTATAGGGTAAAGGATAGTCTTAAAAAATATGAAATTCATGTACTGTAGATTTCTATTTTGTTTATTCTCTCTGTATTTTTTTAATTAAATAAAAAAATAATTGACATGCACATTATTTTTAAAGCATTCTTACTTTGCAGTGTTCTTTTCATACCTGCATAAAATGTTTTCCTAGTACTGTATAATGAGCATTACATACATATATATATATATGTTTCATTATATAGAATAGCTTAGCAAACTAGGCAATACTATACTGAAGCATCTATTGAAAAAAATCTGTCCTGTACAGTATACTTTTTAACATTCTAAATCTATGTGTAATGAGATCCGCTTAGTGTCATCCGTTAAGCATATTTTGTCTATCCAAGTCATCGATCAGGAATTCTTCCTAATGAATGTACCTGCGAATGTAATTAGAAATGAGCCTAAGCTGAAGCCAGGAGTAAGAAACAAAGAAAGAATATGACACAAGATTTATATTTGTTATAAATACACCTGAAAAACACTGCCTTCAGATGTTTTAAAGTCATATAAAAGATTCACAATTTTTGAGCTTTACTTATGGGCTGTATTCAAGGACATTCTATGGATATACATATTTACAGTTGAAACCAGAAGTTTACATACACTATATAAAAAGAGATATCTGCATGTTTTTCTCACTATCTCATATGAAATCAGAATAAACCTTTCCCGTTTTAGGTCAATTACGATTACCATAATTATTATTATTATTTTCCAAATTCCAGAAAAACGAGAGACAATGTTTTAAAGTTTTTTTTTGCAAAGTCAAAAGTTTACATAACATTTCATTATTATTTTTTACCATTGACATGAAACTTTATGACTTGGGTCAAACATTTTAAATATTTTTCCACATGCTTCTCACAATAGTTGGCAGGAATCTGGGCTAATTCTTTGTGACAGAACTGATGAAACTGAGCCATGTATGTAGGTCACCTTGCTCACATCTGCCTTTTCAGCTTTGCCCATATATTTTCAATAGGATTTAAATCAGGGTTTTGTGATGGACACTCCAAAACATTGACTTTGCTATCCCTAAACCATATTGTAACCAGTTTGGCAGTATGCTTTGGGTCATTGGCAATTTGGAAGACCCATTTCTGCACAAGACTGAAGTTCCTGGCTGATGTATTGACACATATAGTTCTTTCCTCATGATGCCATCTATTTTGTGAAGTTTACCAGTCCCTCCTGCAGCAAAACAACCCATTGACATGAAGCTGCCAACCCCGTGTCTCACAGTTGGGATGGTCTTCTTAGACTTCCAAGCTTCTCCTTTTTTCTCCAAACATAACGATGGGCATTATAGCCAAACAGTTCAATTATAGTTTCACCAGACACAAGACATGTTTCCAAAAAATATAAGGGTCTTTGTTCCTGTGTACATTTGCAAAAACAAATCTGTCTTTTTTATGTTTCTTTAGGAGTAATGGCGTCTTCCTGGTACAGTGGCCTTTCAGCCCATGTTGATTCAGTACTTCTTCCACTGTGGATAGTGACACAATTTTACCAGCTTCCTCCATTATCTTCACTAGGTCTTTTGCTTTTGTTCTTAAGTTGATATGCACATGTTGGACCAAAGCATGGTCATCTCTGGGACACAGAACCCATCTCCTGCCTAAGCGGTATAATGGCTGGACATTCAGATCTTGTGTGTACTTGCATATAATTGTTTGTATAGATGAACAAGGCACCTTCAGGTATCTGGAAATTGCAGCCAAGGATGAACCAGACTTGAGAATTTCTACAGTTTTCTTCCTGAAATCTTAGCTGATTTCTTTAAACTTTCCCATGATGCTACACAAAGAAGCAGTGTGTTTCATGTGTGCATTAAAATACATCCACAAGTGTGTCTCTAATTAACTCAGATGTTTTGCGAATAAACCTATCAGAAGCTTTGAAACACATAATATCATCATATGAGCTGCCTCAAATTGTTTAAAAGCATAGTAATCTTATTTTATATAAACGTGTGCCTTCGCAAAAAGTAATAAAAATGCTGTAAAACATTCTCTCTCTCAATAGTCTGGCATTTGGCAAATATTAATAACCATGGTAATCCTAATATACCTAATATTGGAAAGGTTTATTCTGATTTCATGTCAGATAGAGAGAAAAACATGCATATGTGTCTTTTTATATAGTGTATGTAAACGTCTGATTTCAACTGTATGTTTTAGTATACAATATTATATTAATCCCTTATTTGTAATAAAATGCAACAAAAATGTTTGCAAGAAATAAAACTGCTAAGTTTAATATTTTTCTCAGATCATGTCAATAGCAGATGATAGGCATTTGCAAATGATTGCTGCATTGGTTTAGTGGGATATTTTAATGACACATTATTACAGTTCTGTGTATCATTTGCCTTTCACATTTCACGGGTTTACTAAATTTGCTCAAAAAGTTTGCATTACTGAAAACTCTGGAAGTGCCTGAAAAATATGTGTCTAACACTGTGAGATTTTTCCTTTTTATGTACCAATTTTGGCTGTGTTATGCGACACAGCCACTTTAATGTTCAAGTGATCTCAACATATCCAGCAAATGTAAACAAATGGGAATGGTGGTTTATAGTCTACTTAAATTGAATAAACAGTCCAAAAATTATCCCTTTTGGGCGTCTGGTGTAAACAGTAGAAAACTTTGGTGAGTATTCTCTTCTTTGGGGCTTTGCAAGGAGTTTGTGTGGGTTTCCTCCAGGTTCTCCAGTTTTCTACCACACTCCAAAGACCTACTGATAGAGAATTTAGATTTAGAGCCCAATGGGAACAAGGGTACTGATGAATATAAAGGAATGTGGAATTAATGGCACTATAATAAGTGAATAAATATATTATTATTATTTGTTCAAAGGCTAAGTAAATTAATATTATATTGTTAGAATTTGTTCAAGGGCTTTGTTGTTTGCTAAATGAAGGAGTTTGTTTGCCAGGAAATGTGTGGCTGATGTGACTATGCAGCCGCAGAGGCAGTAGCTGCATGATAGAAAATTAAGACAGAGCAAGCAAGGAGATATGAGGAGTTTAGGGTCAGCAATGACAGCCCCGGCAATAGCAGAACCAGAGTACAGACTACATGATGGACAAGGCTAGATATCTGGCTGGGTATGGGCCATTGGAACTTGTGGGAACAGAACAACATATTCAGTTGTTGCAAACAGCGGGAAAAATCTGGTCCATCATCTCAAATTTAGTGTAACAGTTGCTGCTGCTTCCTCATCTACTTGTTGTAGCCCCAATACTGACATAGGTAAGGAATCATTGAATCTGCAAAGATTTCAGAGGGGTCTGCTATAAGTCATAAAGGCAGTAGGCATCTGTCCACTCATCAAAATTCTTGCAGAGCTTACACAAATTACCTTGGTAGCAAGCAAAATTGGAAATCCTATCAGATTCACGGTTCAAAAGAGTTGCCATCTCATATTCACCCCTTTGAGTGAAGTTAACACCACTGTGGATAATATTAAAACAACTATTAATTGTAACCTAAATAAAAGATGATAAAGGTATACCCATATGTTCAGGATAAAAATCTATAGCGCATGTCTATTATTAATAAAAAAAAATCTGGGGAGGGGGTAGCAAAGTTCAAACGTGCACCCCAAAGGAAGCTAAAACGAAAAATGACAACTCAACATTTACCGCTAAGTGACTACAATATATATATTTGACCCTAACCAGGATCGGTTAGTTAGTACCTGCCACCTAACCTTAAAAAAAAATTAATCATATCACAAAGAAAGCAAAATGGACAGTGGCCCAAAAAAGCCATGGTTTTCAGCTCCAAAAATGTAGGTGTCAACATATAGACAAATACGGAGCAATCTCACCCATCATCACTTTGTTCTTTGGATGAGGTCCATCCAGTACCATTTGTTTTTATCATCTAGTTCTGCAAGGCGATCTTTAACACGAGGGCACTCGCCCTAAACAGAGGCTATTTGTCCCTCATTTCAAACTCCCACTCAAAAGGGCAGTCCACATCTATACCTCATAGAGGCTGTCCCTTACAGTTGCCCAAGTGCTTCCGATGAGTTTTTGCCAGGGGAGAAATCAGCACTTCTAATCTCCTGGGCTACTAAACCCACAAGGTGCAACAGAGCCTGCACCTATATGGACCGGTAAAGACCAAATCCCACACAGAGAAAAGGTATAACTATGTATCACATCAAAGAATAACCCACATTCAGCCAATCACCTCATTCTTCCACATGCTTCTCACAACAGTTGGTAGGAATTTGGGATCATACCTCCTGGCAGAACTGGTGTAACTGAGCCGTGTTTTTAGGTCACCTTGCTCACACCTGCCTTTCAGCTTTGCCCATAAATTTTCGACAGGATTTAGATTAGGGCTTTGTGATGGTAACTCCAAAACATTGACTTTGTTATCCTTAAGTCACTTTGTAACAGGTTTGGCAGTATGATTTGGGAGTCAATTTGAAAGACCCATTTCCGCCCAAGCTTTATGTTCTTGGCTAATATCTTAAAATGATGCTTCATAATTTCAACATACCGTTAGTATAAGCCGAGTTTTTCAGCCCAAAAATTGGGCTGAAAAGTCCCCCCCTCGGCTTATACGCGAGTCATATACAGGCGCCCCCCCCATCGGTATACAGGGCCCCCCCCTTGCCGCCGCAAACCTGTAAAGTAATACATGATTATACTTATCCCTGTCGTTGCCGCCAGCCATGCACTCCTCTGGGTCTTCAGGCTTCTTCCGGCTTCCTCCTCCGGTGGGCGCAGGCAATGACATCATTGTCTGTGTGCCAGAGGAGGAAGCAGGAAGAAGCATGAAGACCCGGAGGAGCGCGATGGCGGCGTCGGCGATGACATGGATAAGTATAATGATGTATTACTTTACAGGTTTGCGGCAGCAAGGGGGGGGGGCCTGTATACCAATGGGGGGGGCCCTGTATACTACCACTGGGCTGCTGCTGTATACTACCACTGGGGCTGCTGCTGTATGCTACCACTGGGGCTGCTGCTGTATATACCACTGGGGCTGCTGCTGTATATACCACTGGGGCTGCTGCTGTATACTACCACTGGGGCTGCTGCTGTATACTACCACTGGGGCTGCTGCTGTATACTACCACTGGGGCCGCTGCTGTAACACTGCTGGGGCCTGTATATACCACTGGGGAGGCTGCTGTATACCACACTGCTGGGGGCTGTATACCTGTGCTGGGGTCCACCCTCGGCTTATACACGAGTCAATAGGTTTTCCCAGGTTTTGGGGGCAAAAGAAGGGGGGTCGGCTTCTACACGAGTATATACGGTAATCTTCTTTCCTCATGATGCCATCTGTTTTGTGAAGTGCACCAGTCCCCCCTGCAGCAAAACAACCCCACAATGTGATTCTGATGCCCCCGCGTTTCACAGTTGTAATGGTGTTATTATGCTTCCAAGTTTCTCCCTTTTTCCTCCAAACATAATGATTGTCATTATGCCAGTTCAATTTTAGTTTCATCACACCACAGGACGTGTCCAAAAATGTAGGTCTTTGTTCCTGTGTGCACTTGCAAACATTAATCTGACTATTTTTATGTTTTTTTTTTTTTTTGAGTAATGGCTTTCTCTTGACACAGTGGCCTTTCAGCCCACATTGATACAGTGCTTATTTTGCAGTGAATAATGACACATTCTTACGAGCTTCTGCCATCATCTTCACAAGATCTTTTGCTTTTGTTCTTGGGTTGATGTGCACATGTTAGACCAAAGCATGGACATCACTGGGACACAGAACCCAACTCTTTCCTAAACAGTATAATGGCTGGACATTCCCATCTTTTGTTTGTACTTGCGTATAATTGTTTGTACAGATGAATGTGGAACCTTGAGGCATCTGGAAATTGAACCCAAGGATGAATCAAAGTCATGTAATCCACAATACTCTTCTTTATATCAAGGCTGACTTTGTGTAGTATCATGGGAAAGTCTAATAAAGAAGCAGTGTGTTTCAGGTGTGCATTGAAATACATCCACATGTGTGTCTTTAATTACTAAAAGTGAACTGTTTGGTCATAATGACAATAATGAATCGTTGAAAGATGATGGGAGAGTAGGTGTGTCACGGTCCACGCTGCTCCAGGGCTTAAAAAAACTCACCAAAGAGTCAGTCAGATTTCCATCCTTTATTTTCCTTCTCCTACGCGTTTCGGCGCCCCACCTGGCGCCTTCCTCAGGGATATTACATCATTTGTTACAGAGGGGGTTTTTATAGCCCCTGGCTTCACAAAAAAGAGGTGTCATTTGTTTACTAGTGATGTCATCCACATCATCAGAAATGGGTGGATCTGCCCATTTTGGCGCTATTTTTACAAAAAACAGAAATAAAACTCAAAAGCATTACAAAAAGTGCCCACTGCTTTCATACAATATCAATTTATGCTGCCATAATCAATTTTTAGAGAAATGGTGCAAATAAAAGCATAAAACCACATAAGAAAGATTGATTCCTTCAGTGCTTTTTACAAAATAAAAACAACCTTCTCTCTGCTAACATGGGACTAGAACCTGAGGTTTTCATGTATACAGGTAAGTTCAAATGTTTAGTGTTGACTGATGCACTTAACAAAATAGATGGCATCTTGGAAAAAGAAGATTATGGTGCAATACTGAAGCAACATCTCAAGACATTATCCAAGAAGTTAAAGTTTTGGCAAAATTGGGTCTTCCAAATGGATTCTAAAGGGGGAGTCACACGCGTCAATGTCGTCAGTGAGATGATCGCTGACGACATTGACGGCTGATTGCTGGTGAGCTGTCACACAGACAGACTCACCAGCGATCAATTGACCAGAGACATCATGGAAACGATTTAAATATCGTTTCCACGATGTCTTGCTCCCGCTGCCAGCCTGCTGGAAGCGGGAGCAGGCTGGTCTCCAAGGTAAACTGCGGGTATCTAGGCAGCGCGCGCTGCCTAGATACCCGACGTGTACCTTAGTTACCAGCCTCCTCCGCTCACCGGCTGGTATCTAAGGTACACAGCGGGTAACTAGGGACCCTAGTTACCTGCTGTGTACCTTAGATACCAGCCGGTGAGCGGAGGAGGCTGGTAACTAAGGTACACGTCGGGTATCTAGGCAGCGCGCGCTGCCTAGATACCCGCAGTTTACCTTAGATACCAGCTCCCAGCGCTTGTGAGAGGCGCTGGGAGCTGGAATATCGCTACTCCCGGTGTCACACGCAGCGATGCTGCGTGTCCACCGGGCGACAATCGCCAGGTTTTAGAGCAGGTTCTAAAACCTGGCGATCATCAACCAGCGATTTATCGCTGGTTGATTCAGTATGTCACACGCGTCAATATCGCTGCAACGTCACGTGCAGCCAAGATCGTGCAGGCGATATTGACGCGTGTGACTGCCCCTTTAGTATACTACCGAACTGGTTACAAAGTGGCTTAAAGATAACAATGTCATTGTTTGGAAGTGGCCATCACAAATCCCTGATCTTAATCCTATTGAAAATGTTTGGCCAAAGAAAAGGCAGGTGTGATCAAGGCACCCTACAAACATGGCTCAGTTACATCATACCTGTCAGGAGGAATCGGTCCTACCAACTATTGTGAGAAGTTTGTGGAAGAATATCCAAAATATTTGACTCAAGTAGTAAAGTTTAAGGGCAATGGTACCAAATAGTAAAGAAATGTATGTAATCTTGTTACTTGCAGAAAGTAATAAAAATACCTTAAATCATTCTTTCTCACTCATTATTCCAAAATATGGCAAGCATTAAGAATTATTAAGTCATAGTTAATCCTAATTGACCTAACATGGGAAAGGTTTACTCTGATTTCATGTCAGATAGGGAGAAAAACATGATTGTGTCTTTTATGGTCCCTTTACACGCGGCCAGAGGAAGGTAGAAACCGGCAGGCATCGGATACAATTGTGCCTGTTGCCTTGAAAAGACCACGATGTGGCGGCGTGTAATTCAGGACTTTCCTTCCTGTGTCTTCCCTGAAGGAAGGAAAGTCCTGAATTACAAGCTGCCACATCGTGGTCTTTTCAATGCAACAGGCACAATTGTGTCCGATGCCTGCCGGTTTCTACCTTCCTGTGGCCGCGTGTAAAGGGACCATTAGAGTCTAGGTAAACATCTGGTTTCAACTACATAACTTTTACCGGTGCATCTCAATGAATTATATCATCACAAGTAAATTTTTTTCCGAAATTCAATACAAATAGTGAAACACATATAAAACCCTTTTAATCCGCTGCCGTTGGTAGGGTGTTTGGTAGTTCTCACCTCAATATAGCACAGTGCCTCCACTCAAATCTTGCTAGGAGCTTTAGGGGAATGCAGAGGGTTCTTCCTCTTTTGACAGGGTTGAAGCGGGGATACCCCTGTCCACGCTCTGTACTCACTCACAAGAGATAAGGTTGAACCAATTAACAGGTATATTTACAGGATGATAAAAAAGGACAATTATAGGGGTAATAGCAAGGAGCGGCAAACTAATAATGCATTGCAATATTGTATAAAGGTAAAAGCTGTGCGCTGAAAGAAACCCTAAATGTTTGGAGTGATGCTTCCACTTTAACACACAGCAAGCACATTTCTATCTAATTATCATAAACCTGTAAATGGCTGCAGCTATACAAATGATAGTCTAAGGATGAGGCCCAGCTGCCATGATTGTTTGCACGCTTGTTGGAATCGTCAGTTCACATAATATGATGAAACATCAACTCCTAGTCACTGAACTCCCAATTCACTGTAGTCCTGCCTTGTATTAGGCTTCAGTATGCTTCTCAAAGGGTGCAGTCACATGCATCAATCTTGTAAACGATATCGGCTGAAAAGTCATGTGATCGATATCGTTAGAACAATGTATTGATATCGTTTGTGTGGTGTCACAAGCATCGATCTGTTTAGCGATGTTAAATTTGGCAACGCGCCAGCGATCGTTCGCATGACTCAGCGATCGACACCATGTAGCGTCAGGAATAGGCAAAATCGTGAATGAGATCGCTTGAGAGGTGTTACACAGCACGATGCAGCAGGTTGAGTGCAGGTTAATTGAGCGATGAACGACGGATTTGAGGTCCTGCTCACAAATCTTCCACCAAGCAATCAAGCGATTTTTCACTCAATGATTGCTCATTTACACGCAACGATGCACAAACGATATCGCTCAAGCGATCAAAATTCCAGATCGCTCAAGCGATATCGTTCACAAGATTGATACGTGTGACGTGGCCCAAAGAGTAGAACTACAAGTCCCAACAGCAACTTCCCAAAGCTTTTGCCATATATCTGTATTCATCTAGTGTTCCAAGCAGGGGCTTTAAGATCCAGTGGTGTGGAAAGGCTTGGAACTGCAGGCAGAATCCATTTTCTAGGTGGGAGACCAGGTGGGAATCCAGGTGAGGGTATGCAGTTATGGGTCACGTGGCTGGTTCGGGGTCATGTTGAAGCTGCCTGGCTCACAATTATATGCAATAAAAGAGAATAGGGGCGCAATGAGAAGTAATTGTGTGGAAATTTTAGATATTATGTGCCTAAATTTAAGAATTTTTCTATCTGCTCCATCCTTCAGCGCTCCTAAAGACTGCTCTTTGTATCTGGCTCACAATTTTGTCACACATCTGCAGATGTCTTAGCACATGTCATCCACGGAGTCTCACTTCAACACTGCCATGATGGCTGTCCCCACCGCTCACACTCATCTCTCCTGTGATGGTTCATTGCACCCTTCTTATCCAGATTGTCCAGCCAATAAATTATGTTCTGTATTCCTACTCTCCCAGGCTGTTGTGAGGAGCTAAGACTCTTGGGAATTGTAGTTTCAGGCACTCTGTAGATAGCTTCCATAACAGGTGCTACATGCATATATTATATAAAGTCATTGAAAACAGTGTGATCTATTTCAAGTGTTTATTTCTGGAAATGTTGATGATTATGGCTTACAACCAGTGAAAACACAAAGGTCATTATCTCAGAAAACTAAAATAGGGTGGATGAAGGGTTAAATACTGTGCTGTTGTATTTCATGAGACATCAAAGAGTGAATATAAAATCGATTTTTTAGTCAACGCATTTCAGGGTGCCATAAAACATGGCAATATGATATTGATTTGTCCTGGGGAAGGGGGCAGGAAGCCCTTTAATGCTAATTGACTAATACATTAATATTATATTTACTTTTTGATGTCTTGTGGAATATGGTAGTTCGGTTTTTAACCCTCCATCCTCCCAACTCTATATGACCCATGCTGGTGACTGCAGCAGCCATGATATGCTTTTATAGTAGTTGTGACTCTTACAACATAAACAAGGTGATCCTCTGATACCAATGTAGATAATAGTTTATCTCTCAGACATTTCATCCTCTCTACTTTAATTTTCTAAGATAATGACTTGTGGGTTTTCATTGGCTGTAAGCCATAATCATCAACATTAACATAATTAAACACTTGAAATGGATCACTCTGTTTGTAATGACTCTATATTAGTGATGAGCAAGTACCGTAATATTTGTAATCGCTATACTCGTTATGAGTACTTTGTAATAATCGCGTATTCATTCCGAATGGCGAGTACAATTTGAGTCAATTGGAAATGTGAGTATTTTTCTGCTCGCCCCTACAAAGGGGTATTGTGGGTTTTAGGAAAAGGCTGAAATAGAT
This sequence comes from Allobates femoralis, assembly GCA_033576535.1. Taxonomy (NCBI): domain Eukaryota; kingdom Metazoa; phylum Chordata; class Amphibia; order Anura; family Aromobatidae; genus Allobates; species Allobates femoralis. Next base: position 388,700,632 of record JARQOC010000005.1, on the reverse strand, counting down.
GGGAAAGTGATGAAACAGAATGAGAAGAATCTGGAGAGTATGCCTACATCAATTTCTGACTCGCATATGGTTTGTGGGAATAACTTTGTCGCAGGATTACGCCAATATTACAGATACTCTTGAACAACTACCAAACCTAACCTAAATTGCATTTAACAGGCCAAAAAGGTTCAGAAAGAGTTTTGCCTTCATAATCACTTGTATACAAGCTAAATAAACCAGAGAAACAAAAAAATATTGCTTTTAGCATCTGCTCACATGTAGTGTTGTGGCTTTTTTTTTGCCTTTTACAATTGGGGGGCCCTGACTTATACATTTTGTAGGTTCTCTGTCATATATCATTTTTAGTTAGCTATTCCTCAGTACTTTACAAGGCCAGCTACAATGTACCAGTAGGCATGTTGATCTTTGACATCAGAGGCCTCAGGTGGTCCTGTAAGATGCATTTTGGAATGATCGCTCTTACTTAGACATTTGGGCGGTCCCTCCCTCATTGATATTGTGATAGTGGAATACATATTCCATAGTAGTTTACAATGTGCCCCTTGTAGCGTTGGGCTTCACCCTCCTCCTCCACCGCCAGGTGATTCTGCAGCCCTACAATCAAATGTTCATAGGGCCTGTAGTAGGCAGGAAAAATGAGATTGGTGAGAGCCCAGAGATGGCCCTGTAACATATGTTTTGGAGGGACCACTCTTACTTAGAGATTTGGGCAGTCCCCCATTAACACTCATAGTGGAATAGATATTCCATTTCAGTTTACAATCTGTGTCTATTGTTGCATTGGGCTTCACCCTCTTCCTCCTCCTCCGCTTCCAAGACATTTTGCAGACCTAAATTCAAATGTTCATAGGGACTGCAGTAGTCAGGAATCTGAGTTTGCTGAGGCCCAGATATGGCCCTGTAACATATGTTTTGGAGGGGCCGCTCTTACTTAGACATTTGGGATGTCCCTCCTCTATAATGTTGGAAGGGCCCTCTTCCATACATTTGGCGCTAGGTTCAGACAGTGATATTATCACCCCCTTTGGGCATTTTAAACTTTGCCAACCAACTTACACAAAATGTAAATGGGACAGGTGACCGTGCTTCTCCATTGAAGTACTGAAGTCTCGCGAGACTTCACAAATCTCATGGGAAGTCAACACTATCTTCAATTGAGGAGCACGGTCACTTGCTCCAGCGGCTCTACTTCGCAGGCGTGAGTGCTCTTGTCACTCACCGCGCCGGCCAGAGGAGGAACAGGTTTTGCATCCAGGGGGCGGCGAGGATGTTATACATCTGGACAAAATAGCATGCCTCCCGGACTCAATAGGATGCAGCACTGAACAGAATATCTCAGGTATGAGGGGCATGTCTGGGCACATAGAGGGGTTATAAGAACCCCATTTACATTATGTGTAAGCTGGTGGGCACAGTTTAAAATACCCAAAGGGGGTGACAGGTTCCCTTTAAGAATAACAACATAAGCAAAGCCATGGTTGCTGGCACTGAAGGTCATTTAATCTATACATTAAGGAGGGCCCTCCTTTATTAATTTGGGAGGGCCATCTATGCATTTGGGAGGTGGCGAGAGTTGATGCGCAAGTATTTGAGGACCCACGACCAGAAGAAAGTCACTTTGAGGAACCTGATTTACTGTCTCCAGATGTCATGGATGATGAGATGCAGTTGCCATCAGATCAGCCTACAATCTCAAATGTGAAGGAGGATGACATGGAAGATGAGTTGGTGAATGATGAGTCCACTGATCCGACCTGAACCGTTGGCATGCATAGCCAGCAAAAAACACAAAGGAAGATGATACGTAACACTAACACAGGTGCCAAGGGGTAGTGGTTTGATCAGACTGAGAACTGAGTGAACTATTTCCAAGAGCACCCCCACTGTGGCCCAAGTCAGGGCATGGGGGCATTCAGCCGCTGTCTGGAATATTTTCACTGAAAGTCATTCACAGAAAAACATTGTAATCTGTAGCATCTGCCATACCAAGCTAAGCAGAGTTAAGGGCAAAGGCAACCTGAACACCACGAGTAAACTTAACCACATGGCAGGCAAGCACCCCAGTAGGTGGGCGGAACACCAGGGTACCAAATTTGTGTCTGCGGGTCAAACCACTGCCATGTCGCTTGACCTTTGTCCTTGACAATCTGCTGTCTATCAAGCAGGTTCTCATACCTCCTGCCCACAAGGTGCTGTTGAACAGAAAAAGCAAACATCAGAGATATCTGCGTAGACATTGCTTGCAACTCACTGGTTGCCGTGAAATCATGGACATATTGTTCCATTTTGTACATGGCAACAATGAGTGTTTACATGATCTCTTGAGTTTGGCTGCCCCACTATACTCAGTTCATAGCCACCACTATTTTATAAGCATGCGTGAAACGATATCAACTGTGCTGTCACCAACGTTGTAACTATCAAGGTTGATATAACAACAGACACATGAAGAAGTTGTTGTGACCAGTCTGGGATGAAATATTTCTGTCACAGCACACTGGGTGAACCTGGAGGAGGGTGGGACAGAGGGACAGCCTGGGACATCAAACATCCTACACATGCCAGGAGTAGTCGGCCCAATGTCCATCATGGTTTCCATCTACTCATATTCCAGTTTCTGTCTCCCCTCCTCCTCATCCTCCATGTCATTCTGCAGCTCTCAAATCAATTGTTTGGCAGGGCCTGCTAACCTGACTTTAATGAGGGTCCAGAGGTAGCCCTGTAACATATGTTTTGGAGGGCCCTCCTCTATTCATTTGGTCCTGAAACCACTGACTTAAGAATTACGGCATAAGCAAAGCCATGGTTGCTGGCATTGAATGTCATTTCATCTGTACATTAGAGAGGGCCCTCCTTTAGACTTTGGGAAGGTCCCTCCTCTATAAATTTGGGAGGGCCCTCTATAAATTTTGGAGAGCCCTTCTTTAGATATTGGGGAGGGCCCTCATGTATACATTTGTGAGGGCTTTCCTTTATTCATTTTGGAGGGCCCCCCTCTATGGGCATGGTCATCGTGTGTGATAATGGGAGTTATATAGTGATAACTTTAAAGTTAAGCAAGCTGCTACACGTGCCATTTATGGCTCACAAATGAAACCTAGTTGTACAGAAATTATTACAAACATATCCTGACTTGCCATGCATACATCGGAAGGTGTGCCGTATTATTGCCCATTTACGTCATTCCTCTACCGCTTTTGCTGGTCTTGCAGTACTGCAAAACCGCTTTAACTTCACGAGTCAACAACACATTTTTGACCTGCACACAGGGTTGAACTGAACATATCATATGTTCTCGAGGATTAGTGAGCAGCAGAGGGCTGTAGCTGAATACCAGCTTCAACATGCCCGTTACATTGAGACTCGCACATATTAACTGACAATTAATTGTGGATCGATGACAATTGTAAAATTCTTAAGAACTTTGAGTCTTCACCAAGCTTGTGAGTAGTGATCTGTCAGGCTATTACAGCATAACCCATCACGCTGCTCTGTCTGTGTAAACAATCACTGCATAATGTCAATGAGGAAGCTTTCAATGACCAACATGGGCTATAGATCAAGATTTCCCAATGAGTGATACTACCTAGCCCAGCCAATATACTCAGTTAACATTGTGTGATGAGGAAGATGATGAGGATGAGGAGGAGAGGACTTGTTTTTCTGTGCTACCAAGATGACTCCCATTGCTACAGAGGGGACTCCCAATCCCAGCTTGGATGGGCTGGAGAGGAGGCGGTGGAGGATGAGGCAGCATAAGAGGAAGATAGGTATTGTTCCACCTGTTGGTGACACAGAACCTTTGCCTTTTTGAAACTTGGCCACATGGCACAGTTCATGTGTAAGTGTCTGATTTAAGACCCTAATGTGATACATTTTCACCAACAACCTATACTGGTTAGCCACTTTTCTCGACTAACGCTACAAGGAGAAAATTTCTTCTCTCCTTTTAGAATCACAAAAGGATTGCACAATGGGCTTTTTCCAGTGTACATCATTTGCTGAAAACATCACCATCTGACAACGCAGGTGACAGAGGTACCGGACTCTTTTCAACAGCAAGGATTAATAGGGAGAGACACGTACACCTGCAACAACAGAGGTGGGGGGAGGGGAAATGTGCACAAACTGGGCCATTTTTAATTCACCAAGATATCACAAGGCTATAGTGCTGTGACAATTCCAAGGAGATAAAAGTTGAACAAGATTCTCAAGGGATACTTAAGTGATCATACCTGTGTCAGTAATTAAAGGGAATTGATTCATCATGAATTTGTGTCCAAGCTGAACAGTTGGCCTAAGCTATCCTTATATGCCTTGGAGGTGCTGGAATGCCCTGCTGCTAGTGTCATGTTAGAGCATGTTTTCTGTTACAGTGGGGCAATCAATTATCACTGATAGGCGCACATGACTCTCCATGGAAAATGCAGGCAGAAATACTCAGATTAATTTCAAGAAGAACTAATTAATACCCAGTTTTGCCTCCAAATGACAGCAACACAACGTAACCCCTTCAATGTAACCCCGGGAATTTTTTGTTTTTCATTTTCGTTTTTTGCTCCCCTGCTTCCAAGAGCCATAACTTTTTTATTTTTCTGTCAATATAGACATATGACAGCTTGTTTTTTGCGGGACGAGTTGTACTTTCAGATGCAATCATTTATTTTACCATATAGTGTACAAGGAAATTGCAAAAAATTCCAAGTGCGATGAAATTGCAAAAAAAGTTGCAATCACACGTTTGTTTTTTGTGTTTTTTTAGCCGCCATGTTCACTATATGGTAAAACCGAGTTGATGATGTGATGCCTCAGGTCGGTGCGAGTTCGTAAATACCAAACATGTATACCTTTACTGGTATCTAAGTGGTGAAAAAAATTCAGAAGTTTGGAAAAAAAACAAAATGCAGTTTTTGCACCATATTTTGCAACCCGTAGCGTTCTACTTTTTCGGGATCTGGGGCTGTGTTAAGGCTTTTTTTTTGCGTCTTGAGCTGACCTTTCTAAAGATACCATTTTTGGGTGGATACGCTGTTTTGATTGCCCATTATCACATTTTATAGCAATGTTGCAGCGACTAAAAAAACGTAATTTTGACGTTTGACCATTTTCTCCGTTACACAGTTGATTTTATATGTTGATAGATTGGCTGATTCTGAATGGGGGAAAAGGGGGTGATTTGAACTTTTATGTTTGTTTTTGTTTTGTTTTTTACAGGTTTTAAAATTTTTATTTTTTTATTAATTCTTATTTTTACACTGCCCCTTTAAGAGGCACCTTGCTGCACAGTACGATCGCTTCTGGGAAAATACCGATGAGCTGCAGCTCATCAGTATCTCCCAGAATCGCAGACGTGTTGTGGTTGGCAGCGCCTGCCAACCACATCCCGGAAGTGCTCCTGACAGCATTCGGGGTCTAGCTAAGACCCCGGGCTGTCACATGACCACCGGAGATCCCACGATATTATCGCGGGATCTCCGATGCTGTAATTGACAGCGGGATCCAAGGGGTTAACAGCATCGATTGGATCCCGGATCCGATCGGTGCTGTTACCCTGACATCTCAGCTGATGAGATCAGCTGAGATGTCGGGGCTTTGATGTGAGCTCCGCGCCGGAGGAGGGCCTGCCTAGAAAATGAATAAAAGATCTCGCCCATTAGGGCGTGATCTTCTGCTGAGCAGGGCACCAAACAAACAAGCCCTAAGGGTTAAAGAATATAGGCCCTACTAATTATAATGCATAATGAGTGAGTGTTAAATCATTTTTTTTTGTACTTTGACAGGATGCTTTTAGGAGACAAAAGGAGTGTGAGAATGGTGATAGGATGCTGCAGGGACATGATTTTATAGCTTAGGTGGCATTTTGGAGGTGACAGGATCTCTTTAAATCAGCAGGTATAGACCAAGAGTAGAAGGAGAAAGTAGGGTTCAGGAAGGCTTAGTAAAAAAAACAGAAGACACAGTAGCTTGCTTGACTACACCTCCTGATATCTAACTTAGGGCCACGTCACACATACAGATATCTGTGCAGATATTGTTCGTAGATCTCTGGTTGCAGTGAAATCATGGACATATTGTTCCATTTTGTAGCAGTATACAAATGGAGCCATGTGTCCATGATTTCACTGCAACCAGAGATCTGCAAACAATATCTGCACAGATATCTGTGTGTGTGACGTGGCCCTATGGCTACTGTATGTTCACATGTAGCATATTTCTGCATTTACGCAGCGCTATTTAGCACTTGCGTAGATGCAGTGAAGTGGAGTGCCGTAACGTGTCCCTGCAAAAGCAATGGCTTTTGCAAAAATGCATTCACATGGTCCATAATTTTGCGGATGCGCTTTCACTGCAAAGCACATCCACAAAAAGAATGACCTTGTCAATTCTTTGCACTCTTTTCAGTGTGCTTCTCCCATAACTCACATTGTAGAATGGGCTCGGGAAAATCACAGCCAAAAGTGCACAATGTGTGAACGGGTTTGCACTTCTTTGCTCAAAGTGCAGCAAAAAAGCGCAAGCCAAAAATAGCGCTGCGTAAAAATAGAATTACGCAGCTTGTGAACGTAGCCTAAATGTAAGGAGATGTTATCAAGGTGCTGGCTGTTACTAGAAGCCTAGAGTTGGCCATGCCCATTGCTCTGTGTTATAATGTCACAAAGGGAGGGAGAACACAAAAGGAGAAAAGCCAGCATCATAGCGTATAACAAACAGATACTTAGATGATTACAAAAGGCATAATGAATGTCAACATTATCATTTAAATGTAATTCTGTGAACAAACATGTGCAATAGGGTCTTACTCAAATATATAGGAATATAATGTAAGAGCAGATCACTCATCTTGTGAGGTTGTGTGTAGAGATGAGCCACCACCCCGGTGTTCGAATTCGATTCGATTCGTCAAATCGACGGCGTGTTCGACGAATGTTCGTCGAATGCTCGACGAACACCGTCGAACACCCCGGAAAACGAACAAACCGGGCCTGTGGGGCATATTCACTTCCACAATGTATATACATACATTGTGGAAGTGAAAAAAAGTGAAATAAAGTGTTAAAAATAAAAAAATAATCAATGCTCACCTGTCCGCGGTCCACCGAAGCCTCCGGCAAGGTCCTGTGGCTTCTAGGACCTGTGGTGACGTCATGTTCTCGCGGGAACTCCGGTGACATGACCGCAGTTCCGCGAGAACATGACGTCACCACAGGTCCTGGAAGCACAGGACCTTGCCGGAAAGCTTAAAATAGATATTTTTATGTTTCGGACACTTTCTTTAAGTAAAAGAAAGGGTCCGAAACATAAAAATATCTATTTCAAGCTTTCCGGCAAGGTCCTATTGCTAATAGGACCTGTGGTGACGTCATGTTCTCGCGGGAACTCTGGTCACGTGACCGGAGTTCCCGCGAGAACATGACGTCACCACAGGTCCTATTAGCAATAGGACCTTGCCGGAAAGCTTAAAATAGATATTTTTATGTTTCAGACCCTTTCTTTTACTTAAAGAAAGGGTCCGAAACTAAAAAAATAATCAATGCTCACCTGTCCGCGGTCCACCGAAGCCTCCGGCAAGGTCCTGTGGCTTCTAGGACCTGTGGTGACGTCATGTTCTCGCGAGAACTCCGGTCACATGACCGGAGTTCCGCAAGAACATGACGTCACCACAGGTCCTGGAAGCACAGGACCTTGCCGGAAAGCTTAAAATAGATATTTTTATTTTTTAATACTTTATTTTACTTATTAGCTGTTTATTTTGGCTGAAAATGCCGCAGATGCGGTTTTCTGACCGCATCTGCCGCATTTTCGAACCAAAATCGAACATGTTCGAAATTCGCCGAATTTGAACCAAATTGTTCGAATTCGGCGAATGACTCAAATAGCGCCAAAATCAACTCGAATTTGAGATTGGCGAACTATTCGAATCGAACGTCGCTCATCTCTAGTTGTGTGACACAAAACCAGTATGTGCCTATACAGCTGCCAATAGATCCACATACAATGTTACTAAAGATAGCATGAAGAAACTAAAATGGTAAATGACATGGAAGTTTATTTATACACTTTTTGAAGTGAAAGCCCACTTCTTCAGAAAAAGCCACTAAATTACTAATTTGGAGGTTTTTCCTGAAGAAATGAGGTTTCACTTCAAAATGTGTAGAAATAAACCACCCAATTGTTTAAGATTCTAGAGATTGAAGTTTTTTGTATACAGCAATGCAGATCAATTAACACTTTTCTACTAGTTCCTGTGTGCTATCTTCAGCATTATAATTTATGAATGTTTATTCATTTAAATACTTTTTTATTTCCCAGAATTATCCCTTTTAAGGTTTTGCCTTTGTTTAACTTACTTAATAACTTTTACTGTTACTATTACCAAATACTCATGGCCATAACACTGAATCAAGCGTATATGGACTAAATGTAAATTGCCTTCTGTCCCAGTTTGAGGAGATATACCCAAAACAGATACAATTTTAATCACTTCATGATACTTATATCAATATCAGATACAATATCTAAAAATGTAAAAGTAAACATTATTTACATGGAATTTTACTTTGAAAGAATAATAAGTGTTTGTGATTAGTTTCTAGCTGATTTAATGAAGTCTGAAAGCTTCCTACAACCAAGACCTGCTCAAACTAGGTTAAATTAAAGGTCAGTTGCTTAGTGAAAGTTTAAGAATCCATAATTTCAAGATCATAACAAAAAGGCTTGTTGAGGCCACTATTTAAATATGGATGATGAGAGCAACCATGCTGATTATAGAAAGAACTGCTTGCTTATTAAATTTTGCAGAAAAGGTTACCATATTATGAGGGTTACAGAATTGCACCTTTAGCAATATTCACTGAGCAGGTGTTGTTCAACAAACCACAATTTCAATACTCCCACTTAGATACTGCTGTTTCTGTTTTATGCTTTAAGGGATTTTTTTGTTCTCGCAACAAAGGTTTGATTTGCCTGTTTTATATATTTTAACTAAACATAGAAAATGAAATAGTCTTTATGGTAATACAAATTACAAAAGGTACATAATTAACTAAAACATTAAAAAATATAAACAGTTTTACAGTTCATAATATCTTATTATTTTTATAAACTGGTGAATTTTTAAGCCATGTACCTTGTTTTTCCTTTACCACGCTTCCATTTTGTACCTCCTTGCAAATTACACCTGTCCTAATATTTGTGCTGGCTTTTCTATAGCCTAGGGTGCATACTCACGATCAGCCTTGTTTTGGAGACGGCGTATTGCCGCTGCTTCCAAAATGCTATGTTGTACAGTAGCAGCACAGTGAATGGGATTTCAAGAAATTCCATACCCACGATGCTTTTTTTGATCGCAGTGTTATTTCAAGCTGAGGTGCGGCTTGTTGCACTTCTGCATCTCCAGAGCCTGTTTACTTTATGTTGCGGAGTCAGGAGCGATCTCCTGCGGGTGAATGCAGAGAAAAGCCGCTCTGCACCCACCACAGATCATGAGTAAAAGGCGGCTGCGAACTCCCTGCGCTCACCTGCAGGTTCACTCAGGTTCGGAGGCGCTGCATCCAAGACACAGCACCTCTAGATCATGAGCACATACCCCTGCTGATGGACCTACTTCACTTATGTTATATTATTAACCCTTAGTGACTTAACATACCACAGTAATCATATATTATGATAGGATATAGGATGAAGGTGCAATACATAGATAATACTGAGAATTTCAGAATTCACGATGACAGATATTTGTCTAATATAATTTTAAATTTTTTTTTTACCAACTATATTTATTCCCTGTAATTGATTTCTGTGACATGATGCCTGGTCTAAACCACCAATGTTCTTCTGTCCGTTTCAACGAAGATCATTTGTGCCTTAATGAATGGAATTTCACACAGTCAGGATTTTTAAGTTTAAAAGTTATATATACAGTCATGGCTAAAGGTGTTTGCATCCTTGAAATTGTTACCGAAAATTAAGTATTTCTTCCAGAAAATTATTGCATTTACATGTTTTGTTATACACATGTTTATTTCTTTTGTGTCTATTGGCACAATAACAAAAACAAGTTAAAAAGGCAAATTAGTCACAATTTTACATAAAAAAAATTGTTGATATCATTCCAAAATTGTGGGTAAACAACTTTGCTTCAAGCATTTGAGGCCTGTTCAAACTCACCTGGAGCAAATAACAGATCTGGCCCAATATGAAAATCATCCCTGAAATCAGATAAAAAGAGAAGTTGATTCAATTATTCAGTGTGTGTTTGTCTGCCACACTAAGCATGGAGAACAGAAAGAGGAGAAGAGAATAGTCTGAGGACTTGAGAACCAAAATTGTTAAAAAAGATCAACAATCTCAAGGTTAAAAGACCATTTACAGAGATTTTGATGTTCCTTTGTCCACAGTGCTCATAATAATAATGAAGTTTAAAACCCATGGCACTATAGAAAATCTCCCTGGACATGGGCAGCAGACAAAATTGATGAAAGGTTGCAATACAGCATAGTCTGGATGGTGGACAGGCAGCTACAATAAAGTTACAAAGAAATTCAAGTTGTTTTGAAGGCTCAGGGTGCATTAATGACAGCTCAAACTATCCATCAACAGTTAAATAAAATGAAATGCTATGGAAGGAGACCAAGGAGAGGCCCACTGATGACTCAGAGACATACAAAAGCTAGACTGCAGTTTACTAAAAATTATGTAAGCTAAAATCCTTTTGGGAAAGCAGGTGAGACCAAGATAAGATTTACCAGAAAGTTCTATCATTCTACTTATAATGGAATATGGGATGAGGCCTTCAAAGAAAAGAACACAGTACCTAGAGTCAAATATGGTGGAGATTCAAAGATGTTTTGGGCTTGTTTTGCTGCCATTTGGCCACAATATAAGGCTCAGTGTCAGAAAGCTGGTTTTGTGCCATAGGCAATGGGTCTTCCAGCAGGACAATGACCCCAAACATACTTTAAGAAACATGAAGAAATGAATAATAACAAAGCCCTGAAAAGTTCTTAAATGGCCAGCAATGAGTCTGGATCGAAGGCTCATTGAACAATTGTAGAGAGATTCAAAAATTGCAGATGGTGAAAGTCATTATTCAAATATGAGAGAACTGGTGCAGTTTGCTAATGAAGATGGTCCAAAATTCCAGTTGAAAGGCATAAGAAGCCTTTCTTGCTGATGGTTATAGGATGCTATTGATTGCAGTGATTTAGTCCAAAGAGTGTGGAACCAAACATGAAAGGAAATCTGTCAGCAGGTTTTTGCTATGTAAGCTGAGGACATAATGTTGAGAGGTAAAAAAAAACAAAAAAAACTATGCTTCTCTTATTAGGCTTTGTGCAATTGTTTATGTAATGTAATGGCTTCATTACCCTGTGATTATAATTAAAGGACCACAAAATTATGCTCAGGCAGTCTGTATTGCCCCTGCTGTGGTTGACACCTCATAGTCAATGCGCAATCTCTATTGAGAGCTTGGTGTGGGCGGCGGCTGCTACCTCAACTTTGCTATGTTCTTTAAACAAAATTCTTTGATTTTACCCTAACAGCTCTAGCCAGTAATCTATGTGACATATGATTGGATTCAGGGTTTCTTTACCTATGTTAGGTTGCTGTCAGATGAGCTAGCAAAAATCTGCTGACAGATTCCCTTTTTAGTTGAGGGTGCAAACAATTTTTGGAGTTTCATGTGAAATTATGTCCACTTGCTTAATGTTCTTTAAATTTACACAAAGGAAGTAGGTGTATAAAATGTGTAATTTGTTGATTGCTCTCAGTGTGAGAAACAAGATAACTATCTTGTGGTTGTGATACCTTTTAATGGCTAAAAAAAATAAAATAAATGATATTATAAGGTGAGCTTTCGAGACGACTCAGGTCTGTTCATCAGGCATGGTATGACAAGATATTGAATGAAACTTAAAATACAGTTGCGGCCAAAAGTATTGACACCCCTGCAATTCTGTCAGATAATACTCAGTTTCTTCCTGAAAATGATTGCAGTCACAAATTCTTTGGTATTATTATCTTCATTTCATTTGTCTTCAATGAAAAAACACAAAAAGAATTGTCCTAAAGCCAAATTGGATATAATTCCACACAAACATAAAAAGGGGGTGGACAAAAGTATTGGCACTGTGATGCTTCTCTAATTTGTGCAATTAACAGCACCTGTAACTTACCTGTGGCACCTAACAGGTGTTGGCAATAACTAAATCACATTTGCAGCCTGTTGGCATGGATTAAACTTGACTCAACCTGTGTCCTTGTGTGTACCACATTGAGCATGGGGAAAAGAAGGAAGACCAAAGAACTGTCTGAGGACTTGAGAAACCAAATTGTGAGGAAGCATGAGCAATCTCAAGGCTACAAGTCCATCTCCAAAGACTTGAATGTTCCTGTGTCTACCGTGCGCAGTGTCGTCAAGAAGATTAAAGCCCATGGCACTGTGGCTAACCTCCCTAGATGTGGTTGGAAAAAAAAAAATTGACGGGAGATTTCAATGTAAGATTGTGCAGATGGTGGATAAAGAACCTCGACTAACATCCAAACAAGTTCAAGCTGCCCTGCTGTCCGAAGGTACAACAGTGTCAACCCGTACTATCCGTCAGCGTCTGAATGAAAAGGGACTGTACGGTAGGATACCCAAGAAGACAACACTTCTTACCCAGAGACATAAAAAAGCCAGGCTGGAGTTTGCCAAAACTTACCTGAGAAAGCCTAAAACGTTTTGGAAGAATGTTCTCTGGTCAGATGAGACAAAAGTAGAGCTTTTTGGGCAAAGGCATCAACATAGAGTTTACAGGAGAAAAAAAGAGGCATTCAAAGAAAAGAACACGGTCCCTACAGTCAAACATGGTGGAGGATCCCTGATGTTTTGGGATTGCTTTTCTGACTCTGACACTGGACTGCTTGACCGTGTGCATGGCATTATGAAATCTGAAGACTACCAACAAATTTTGCAGCATAATGTAGGGCCCAGTGTGAGAAAGCTGTGTCTCCCTCAGAGGTCATGGGTCTTTCAGCAGGATAATAACCCAAAACACACTTCAAAAAGCACTAGAAAATAGTTTGAGAGAAAGCACTGGAGACTTCTAAGGCGGCCAGCAATTAGCCCAGACCTGAATCCCATAGAACACCTGTGGAGAGATCTAAAAATGGCAGTTTGGAGAAGGCACCCTTCAAATATCAGGGACCTGAAGCAGTTTGCCAAAGAAGAATGGTCTAAAATTCCAGCAGAGCATTGTGAGAAACTCATTGATATTTACCGGAAGCGGTTGATCGCAGTTATTTTGGTTAAAAGTTGTGCAACCAAGTATTAGGCTGAGCGTGCCAATACTTTTGTCTGGCCCATTTTTGGAGTTTTGTGTGAAATGATCAATGTTTTGCTTTTTGCTTCATTCTCTTATGTGTTTTTTCATTGAAGACAAATTAAATGAAGATAATAATACCAAAGAATTTGTGATTGCAATCATTTTCAGGAAGAAACTGAATATTATCTGACAGAATTGCAGGGGGGTCAATACTTTTGGCCACAACTGTATATGCATGCACAACTAAAATGATTGGACATTTGACTGAATAAAACATTACAGGGACTGGACATTTGGCAAAATAAATAAAGCAGCCTTGGAGAGGATCTTCAATCAGGCAGGCCTAGTGGTCATAAAGTCTTTAGGACACTGATTTATAAGAAAACTTGGTGTCTAAGATTTCCATGTCTTTGAACAACATTGTTTAGACGTGGTAATGAGCCATAAAACCATCAGTGATGTTCAGTCCGTTCTATATACAATTGAAACTTCTAATTAGCTTGGATTCACAGACTCTTTGATGTTTTTGGGATTTTAAATTACCTCTCAAAATTAAAACCTTCATATTATCAATGTAATGTCCCTGGCCAGAAAAATGCTCCGCTTCTGGAAAATGGATTTTTTCGTGTGTAATTGTGTGACGATGAGACCTCATCCTTGCTCTTAGACCTTGCCCAGTCTCACCAACATAAAAAGACCCCACTGGGCATATGGTGCACATAATTAAATATACCACATTGGAAGAGGAGCATGTGAAAGTCCCAGGAATCTTATAATCCTGCTGTGTGTTGGGGATCTGTATCCTGTCTCTGGTCTCTATGTGAGCACAGGTCTTGCAGCTCTTCACATTGCATGGATATGTTCCTTTTGGTGTATCCGAGGGCATCAAACTTCGGACCATGATGTTTCTTAAATTGGGAGGCTGCCTGTAGCACAGCAAGGGAGGGTCTTTGAATATTATATTTAGTCGGTTATCCTTGTGTAGGATGTGATGAAGTTTCCTGGCAGTTTTCCTTAGTACCTCAAGCTGTGGGTTGTTGGTCACCACCAGAGGATCACAGTGGTTCTCTTCTTTTTCTCTGTATTTGAGTGCTTGACTTCTAGGGATCCTTGTGGCTTTAATGATCTGATCCTTAATGGAGGTGGGGTGGTAAACCAGCTAAAAAAGACATTTTTAAATCAGGGCTAAGTGTTAATCCCTTTCCACTGGGTTGGAGCAAATACGGTTATATCTGAGGGCCTGACTGTAGATAATGGACTTTTTGATGTGCTTTGGGTGGAAACTGACCGTCCCACATACCTCAGATGGGACAATCGGTTTCCAATATACCGATATACAGGACAAAACAGACCTTCTAAATAAGCTCTCTACAATAGGTCCCCTCCCGAGAGTACCATCTTAGCCACCATGGATGTGAAGTCCTTATATTCTAACATCCCACACGAAGATGGACTTACTGCCTGCCGACTGTTTCTTGAAGCCAATGGGATCCCTTCTGAATCAGTTCTAAATCTCACCAGATTTATCCTCACTCACAACATTTTCTCTTTTGGTGAAGAACTGTATTTACAATGCACCGAAACTGCCATGGGAAGCAAAAATGGCCCCCCAGTATGCCAACCTCTTCATGGCTAAACTGGAAAATGACTTTTTAGCCTCCTGCCCATCAAACCCTTGGCATACTTCCGTTTCATTGATGACATCTTAATAATCTGGACTGAGACTGAACATGAACTTCTAAAATTCCATGACAATTTCAACAAATTTCATCCCAGCATAAACGTGACACTGGACCACTCAAAAACAGAAATCAACTTTCTGGATACCACCTTAAAAATTCTAAATGGTTCATTCCAGACATCGGTATATCGGAAACCGATTGACCGTCCCACATACCTCAGATAGGACAGTTTCCACCCAAAACACATCAAAAAGTCCATTATCTACAGTCAGGCCCTCAGATATAACCGTATTTGCTCCAACCCAGTGGAAAGGGATGAACAATTAAACCAGCTAAAAAATACATTTTTAAACTAGGGCTACCACCCCACCTCCATTGAGGATCAGATCATTAAAGCCACAAGGATCCATAGAAGTCAAGCACTCCAATACAGAGAAAAAGAAGAGAACCATCGTGTTCCTCTGGTGGTGACCTAAAACCCACAGCTTGAGGTACTAAGGAAAACTGCCAGGAAACTTCATCACATCCTACACAGGATGACCGACTAAAAATAATATTCAAAGACCCTCCCTTGCTGTGCTGCAGGCAGCCTGCCAATTTAAGAAACATTATGGTCCAAAGTTTGATGCCCTCGGATACACCAACAGGAACTTATCCATGCAATGTAAAGAGCTGCAAGACCTGTGCTCACATAGAGACCAGAGACAGGATACAGATCCCCAACACACAGCAGGATTATAAGATTCCTGGGACTTTCACATGCTCCTCTTCCAATGTGGTATATTTAATTATGTGCACCATATGCCCAGATGGGTCTTTTTATGTTGGTGAGACTGGGCAACGTCTAAGAGCAACGATGAGGTTTCATCGTCACACAATTACACACGAAAAAATCAATTTTCCAGTAGCGGAGCATTTTTCTGGCCAGGGACATATAATTAAAACCTTCATATTATCAATGTTGAGAGGTAATTTAAAATCCCAAAAACATCAAAGAGTCTGTGAATCCAAGCTAATTAGAAGTTTCAATTGTGTACAGAATGAACTGAACATCGCTGATGGTTTTATGGCTCATTACCACGTCTAAACAATGTTGTTCAAAGACATGGAAATCTTAGACACCAAGTTTTCTTATAAATCAGTGTCCTAAAGACTTTATGACCACTAGGCCTACCTGATTGAAGATCCTCTCCAAGGCTGTTTTGTTTATTTTGCCAAATGTCCAGTCCCTGTAATGTTTATTCAGTCAAATATCCAATCATTTTAGTTGTGCATGCAGGTATTTTGAGTTTCATTCAATATCTTGTCATACCATGTCTGATGAAGAGACCTGAGTCGTCTCGAAAGCTCGCCTTATAATATCATTTATTTTATTTTTGTTAGCCATTACAAGGTATCACAACCACAAGATTGTTATCTTGTTTCTCTAGTACCAGAGGGGCGGCTCGTAAGGTTAGTCTATGCTACGACACAGCTAAGGATTTTGGGATAATGGTGCTACCGGGGAAGGGCACAGCAAGGGTTCCATGAAACAGAGTACACGGCTGGAAGAAAAGGAATGGTGCTACCGGGGAAGAGCACAGAAAGGGTTCCAGGAAACAGAGTACAAGGAAGGCCTGACCAACAGTCAGCAAGGCAGAATCAAACTGACTTAATAATCAGGCACCTCCTATCAGTGGAAGTGGCCTGATATACCAGAGGAAGAGCAGCTATTGGTCAAGGGGAGTGTCAGGTTGGACTGTGCCGGCCCCTAGATTCACAGGGAGGAGTGCACCTAGTGCGCCGCTGATTGGTCACATGAACATGACCATTATAATGTGCTCATGTGTGAGCCCGGTGGTCAGCGGACAGGATGGGAACCCAGCGACGGCTCTGAGACACAGTATGTCTGGACGCTGGATGCCCGGTCAGCAGAGGGGCAGAAGATGTTGACACGGGAGAGGTGAGCCGTGGAGCGGTGCCAGGGGACCTAACAGTACCCCCTCCCTCACACACCTCCTTCAAAGGCGCACTAAGAACTTCGCCAGAATGCGTGGCGCATCAATGTTCTCCCGCGGCTCCCAGGTCCTCTCCTCAGGACCAAAGCCAACCAAGTCAATCAAGAAGAGGGTCTTGCCTCTACTCTTCTTCATGGCAAGGATGTCCCTGACTTCATAGACATTCTCGGAGCTGAGAGGCCGTGGCACGGTGCCGGAGGATGAATGGAAGCGATTAAGCACCACCGGTTTCAACATCGAGACATGAAAGGAATTGGGGATACGAAGTGAGACAGGCAGTCTCAACTTGAAGGCAACGTTGTTAATGCGTCCAAGGACTTCGAAAGGACCAATATAACGTGACCGTAACTTGTAGGATGGTACCTTCAACCTGACGTATCTGGAAGACAGCCACACTTTATCGCCCGGGAGATAAGACGGTGCATCTAAGCATCTCTTATCGTCAAGTCTCTTCATTTTGCTGGAGCCTTGTGTAAGGGCATCTCTGGTCTCACTCCAGATCTTGGTAAAGTCCACAGACAATGCATCAGCCGCCGGGTTGCCGGACGCTATGGAGAACGGAAGAGGTAAGCCAGGATGTTGCCTGAATACCACGACAAAAGGAGATTTAGCTGACGACTCACTAGAGTGATTGTTGTAAGCGAATTCCACCCAAGGAAGGAGACTGGTCCAGTTATCGTGATGAGCATTGGCAAAGTGCCAGAGGTAGGTGGTGAGGACTTGGTTAATGCACTTTACCTGCCTGTTTAGATTGCAGATGATAAGCCAAGGAGAAGTGCAACGAGACACACAGCACACAGCACTCTCCAGAACCAGGAAGTGAACTGAACTTACCCTATCGGACACGATGTGACGAGGAAATCTGTGGAGCCGGAAGATCTGTTCTATGAATATCTTGGCTAACTCAGGAGCGGATGGTAGACCGGATAAAGGACCGAAGTGAGCCATTTTAGAGAAGTGATCAACGACTACCCATATGACGGTACAGCTGGAGGAGCAGGGTAGATCCATAATGAAGTCCATAGCTATGTGTTGCCAAGGAGCTGATGGGACCGGGCAGAGGCAGTAGACATCCAGCCGGTAACTCTCTGGACACCTTATTTTTAGCACAGGATGGACAGGAAGCAACAAAGTCGTGGACATCTTGACGGATAGTAGGCCACCATTAGTGACGAGAGATCAAAGAGAGGGTCTTTTTAACTCCCACGTGGCAGGCAATTCTTGATGAGTGTCCCCATGCCAGGACCGCCCTCATCTGATCTTGTGCTATGAAGGTCTTTCCCTGTGGAAGTCCAGCTACACGTAAGGGAGCCACGGTAATTATCTTGGTAGGATCGATGATATGGAAGGTCTCCTCTTCCACATCCGACTGAAAGGACCTTGACAGAGCATGAGCCTTGACGTTTTTACTGCCAGGCTGGAAGTGCAGTTCAAAGGTGAAATGGGCAAAGAACAGGGACCACCGGAACTGCCGGGGGTTGAGCCTCTGGGCGGACTGGAGATAAGCCAGGTTCTTGTGATCCGTGTAGTTAATGAACGGATGAACAGCACCTTCGAAGAGGTGTCGCCACTCCTCCACTGCCAGTTTGATGGCCAGCATTTCACGATCCCCAATAGAGTAGTTGCGCTCCGATGAGGTAAAGGCTTTAGAGAAAAACCTGCAGGTGACTAACCGACCTAAAGAGGATTTCTGGGAGAGAACAGCCCCCGCTCCTATGGAGGAGGCGTCTACCTCTACGATGTACTGTCTGTTCACCTCTGGACGGTGCAAGGCAGGAGCCTCGGAGAAGGAGCGCTTTAAGGTGGAAAAGGCGTTCCCGTTTCTGGGGTCCAATCGTAGGTTTATGCTCCCTTACAGATGAGAGCCATGATGGGCTTGGTCAAGGACGAGAAATGGGGAATGAATTGCCGGTAATAATTTGCAAAACCAAGGAACCGCTGAATAGCCTTAGTCCCCACAGGATGGGGCCACTTCAGTACAGCGGAGAGCTTCTCAGGATCCATCCGTAATCTGGAGTCAGAGATGATGTATCCGAGAAAGGGCAAAGAGGTCTGCTCAAAGACACATTTCTCCATCTTGGCATACAACCGATTCCTCCTCAGTCGCAGTGGGACTTGCCGCACATCCCGTCTATGAGAGTACAAATCCGGGGAGAAGATGAGGATATCGTCCAAATATACCACCACACACGTGTACAACAGATCACGAAAGATGTCATTGACGAACTCCTGAAATACTGGGAGCATTACACAACCCATACGGCATGATCAAATACTCATAATGGCCATCCCTGGTGTTGAAAGCCGTCTTCCATTTGTCTCCGGCACGTATGCGAATCAGGTTGTATGCTCCTCGGAGGTCTAATTTCATGAAGATGCGAGGCCCTTTGAGCCTGTCAAAGAGCTCTGGAATCAGCGGCAAGGGGTATTTATTCTTGACGGTGATGGCATTCAAGCCTCTGTAATCTATGCAGGGTCGAAGGGTGCCCTCCTTCTTTTTCAGAAAGAAAAAAACTGCGCAACCAGGGGACGTGGATTTTCGAATGAAGCCCCTAGCCAAGCTGTCCGTGATGTACTCCGACATGGCTTGTGTTCTCGGCTGGAGACAACAGGTAGAATCGACCCTTGGGTGGTGTAGCACCAGGAACCAGATCAGTAGGGAAATCATACGGCCGATCAGGTGGGAGGACCTCTGCCTCCGTTTTGTTGAAGACATCCGCGTACTGCCAAAAGGCAGTCGGTAAACCAAGAAGAACAGAAGCCGGTTGCGGGGAATCGGGTGGCAGAACAGACTTCAGGCATCTCTCATGGCAGAGAGGACCCCACCGCAGCACGTCCCCTGAGTGCCAGTCCAGGACAGGTTCATGAACCCGAAGCCAGGGAAGCCAGAGGAGCAGGGCATGGGAGAGACCAGGCATGACATAGAAGGCAATCTTTTCACGGTGTAGAGCCCCGATCTGCACCTCCTCTGTCACTTTGGTGACGATCTCCTGCAGCGGTCTGCCATCCACCGATGCAATCACGCAAGGCATCACCAGAGGTATTACAGAGATTCAAGTCAAGTCATCGCCTCTTACTGAATGAAATTTCCTGCAGCCCCAGAATCCACGTATGCTAACTCAGAAAAGCGTCTTTGTGGACGTATCACCTGCACGGGCAGGGTGAGGGGTTGAGAGGCATTACTCTTGCCTAGGACGGTCTCTCTTATGCGACCTAGGTGGAGGACTTCTCCAGGTCTTTTGGTACAATACCGGCACCAGACGGATCTCATCTCCCTGGCGGTTTCACAGGAGCGCTCTTGGAAACGCAAGTCGATGCGGGTGGCTAGTGAGATCAAGTCCTCCAGCTCGTCTGGGATATCCCGACCCACGAGCTAAGCCTTTATCCTGCCGGACAGGCCACACTGGAGAGCTCCGGTCAAGCGCCAGAACCGTATCTTAAAACTGTTTCAGCTGCGGGATCGGACTACCAGCAGTGCCAAGCTCAGGAATGGCAGCAGGCTGGTGTGAGTGCTTCTGCATGCACTGTGAAGCGGAGACTCTTTGAGCAAGGCCTGGTTTCAAAGAGGGAAGCAAAGAAGCCACTTCTCTCCAGAAAAAACATCAGGGACCAACTGATATTCTGCAAAAGGTACAGGGAGTGGACTGCTGAGGACTGGGGTAAATTCTTTTTCTCTGATGAATCCCCTTTTCGATTGTTTGGGATATCTGGAAAACAGCTTATTCGGAGAAGAAGAGGTGAGCGCTACCACCAGTCTCATGCCTGTAAAGCATCCTGAAACCATTCATGTGTGGGGTTGCTTCTCAGCCAAGGGAATCGGCTCACTCACAGTCTTGCCTAAAAACACAGCCATGAATAAAGAATGGTACCAGAATGTCCTCAAAGAGCAACTTCTCCCAACCGTCCAAGAGCAGTTTGGCACCCAACAATGCCTTTTCCAGCATGATGGAGCACCTTGCCATAAAGCAAAGGTGATAACAGAATGGCTCAGGGAACAAAACATAGAGATTTTGGGTCCATGACCTGGAAACTCCCCAGATCTTAATCCCATTGAGAACTTGTGGTCAATCATCAAGAGACGGGTGGACAAACAAAAACCAACAAATTCAGGCAAAATGCAAGCATTGATTATGCAAGAATGGACTGCTATCAGTCAGGATTTGGTCCAGAAGTTTATTGAGAGCATGCCAGGGAGAATTGCAGAGGTCCTGAAGAAGAAGGGTCAACACTGCAAATATTGACTTGCTGCATTAACTCATTCTAACTATCAATATAACCTTTTGGTACTCATAATATGATTGCAATTATATATCTGTATGTGATATAAACATCAGACGAACACAAATAAAAACCAGAGGGCAGCAGATCATGTGAAAATATCATTTTGGTGTCATTCTCAAAACTTTTGGCCATGACTGTACATTTCACATAGTTACGCTACATATTCAAATGGCCATACAAGTGATCCAAACATGTGCTTTATATAGCAATTATAAGTTGTCACATGTTCAAGATAAGGTTACACATATAATATAAAAGTTACATTGCGTTACTAAAAGTACTGGTGCATGGGATTCACCATGATTAAGCATCTGAACATCAAATAATGCGAAACGCGCGTCCAGGTCAGCCTAGCTGAGGGTCCCTTTCCTCCATCCCACTACCTCTGAAATAATCATACACCCAAAGTGCTTGTGCTTGTTTCTTACAATTTAATAAATTTAGCACATGTATTTTATAAGAAAACTGAACTCCACTCATTTGCTCCTTTGTTTTGTATATGTAGTTTTGTAGAGTTGCTGGGTCACATGGGGTAGCGTTCTACTTCCTGGCCCTCTAAGATTTTGTAATGCTATATGGAGTTTTTGTTTTGATGCATACAAACATGTAAATATATAAGGGAGGGGGCGTTGCCTACACTGTGTGCGAACTCCTGACTGCAGCTGATGAGGTGACAATGTATTAGATTACTTCAGGTTACAGCACAGTGCTAAGCAATGTCAGAATGTCAGGATTAGGCTGGCTTCACATAGCGTCCCCTCGCAGCGTTTCGCGGAGGGAATCGCCATGTGTACGCAGCGCCGCCAGCTCTATCTTTATAATGGGAGTGCACGGTGCGCGCTTGACAGCGCAGACCGTCGCACCATTCACTCCTACATGTATCTGTGCACAGGCGATGCCTGCGTACGATCACACACTCTCGTCCGCACCAGACTGCAACATGTCGGTCCGGTGCGGACGAGACTGTGTGATTTGTGCGCAGCGTCCGCCTGCACACAGATCATTTGGGAGTGAATGGTGCGCACGGTCATCCGCTGTCAGCGCAGCACGTGCACTCCATTATAAGATAGAGCTGCGGCGCTGCGGTCACATTGTGGATCCCTCTGCAGAACGCTGCGAGGTCCGCAAATGTGAACCCAGCCTTACTGCAAACCCCTCTTTGATCAGAAGCTTGTGCCAGGAGTCATCTGGCTCCACCAGCTCACAGGATCTTATTAACCCTTCTTGCTTCCACATCTCACTGCTCTTCTCTCAGCCTGCTTCAGAAGCTATGGAATATGTGCAGACCCACACAGCCAAAAAATGCAGTTTTTAAAAGAGCACAGAAAAATGTAAGAAAATAAATCATATGGCACAAAAAAGCATTATCTTAGCTGCTATGTGACCCATCATTAACAACCAGTGCAGTATTTTTTTTTTCAGTGACATGACATTTAAAACTTTAAGTGTGAGGTAATGGAGTCATAGAAATTCCATCTGTATATGGTCTTGCAGAAAGCAAAGCTATCATAGGGGTCCTATAACCTCTTATTTTGGAGGCAGACACATTTCTGCTGGATTTCATCTGATTGATTCTGCATAAGTAGATTTGCTTGGTCAAGGTAAAGTCAAATTTCCCCCCCATTTTTCTCATTACCAAAGCTAAAATCCATTATTATTTTGTCTCACTTTACTTTTTGCTATGAGAAGCTCTTAAATGAAAACTACAGTAGAAAATGAAATGTTTATGGTCACACATTCTGTACATGTGTTCACTAGATGAACATTGTGAAGCTTTGCTATTCCATTATTCTCTTCTTTACTGTGGCTTTTCTAAATAAAGTAAATTAAAGAATTTTTCTACACCAGTTAGTCGTATAATAAAATAGGACCTGATAAAATAACATTCTGAGAAAAGAGTTTCTCTAATATGATTTTCAAATAGAAATAAGTCCCAAACAATAATTGAAATGCTTTTCACATACAACCAAAGCGTAAAAAGGATTCTGAACTTCAAAGCTATATCATATATGCAAAATCAACAGGGAAGAAATACACCATTTCAAGCTTGGACTTTTGCACGGAAAACAGTAATTGTTCTTGACATATCTGTAAGTTACATTTTTAACAGTAGTTAGTGACATTTTTCTATATTACATAAGGTTTTAGTTTAATTCAGTATGCAGTACCTTATCTTACATATTTACTTGTAACAGATATATTTATTATAGATTTATTTATTTATTGAAGTTTCAGAAATGTTCTCATTTAAGTATCTTCTCATCTAAAATGTAGCTCTTGTGCTGGTGATTTCAATTTTTTAAGAGAAGAATATTTCATCTTTACTAACCAATTCTGTATTTGCCTGCAGTATTTGCCTAGAGGAGAGCAAGAGTTGCTAAAAACAATATTGCTGAGAAATAATGTGACTTTTTATAAATTAACTTGTCTTATTAATCACATCCTTGTTTTTATGCCTACAAAGGAGTATTTCCATTTAGCTAAAACAAAAATATGGAGAATTGCATTACTAGATGAGGGTCTCAATACAGAAAAAAAGTGCTTGAAAATGTAGTCCAGTATTTTTAAAACCATAACTATTATATGAATTTCATTACTTCTCGAAGGTTCCTTAATAGCAGAGACAAGGAAGATACAGAACATGCAGATTTCCACTCTGGAAACAGAAACGAGGGTTTACATGAAATTTTTAGTAAAATTAAAAGGTCCTGCATTCAAATTCTATACAAGGTCCATGATATTGATATTGCTGTAGGGGTGAATAGAGTGGAAATTCACTGAATGACTGTTTATCTGAATTGTCACTTAGTGAGGAAGTGAAAAACTCTAATGCTACCTAATAAAGGTAGCAATCCTATAAGTCATAATCGACTCTTTAACAAGCCTTTTAATATGACTTAGTATTTGTGCCAGATCAGAACCCCAAACTACTGGTGCTGTGTTTCGAGGTGATTGCCCCTCATCAGTGTAGTGTGTGGAATATTCTGATCTGGCTGTATGAGAGGCTAAGACAAGGTCTGGGGAACTAGCTATTCTCCTCATGGAGAGGAATCAGCCTGCAGTCATAAGGAGACAGATAAGCTGATAAGGAGACACAATGCTTCTCTGGGAAATATGCAAATTGTCACTTCAGTGAGGAAGTGAAAAACTCTAATGCCACCCAATAAGGGAAGCAATCCTTATAGTCATAATCGACACTTTAACAAGCATTTTAATATGATTTAGGATTAGTTATGGGCAAATCCGCCGATGTTCAGGTTCAACAAACTCGCCCGAACATTTTTTAAAGTTTGGGTTCAGGGTCAAAAGTGGCTTGAACTTGACCCTGAACCGTGAACTCGGAAAGTAAAGATATGAGATGGGGGCAAGGAGGCTGTAAAAGAAAGAAGATAATTATTAAATAGCATTATACTTATCGACATTCCCTCGCTTGTACTTCCAAGGCTGCTTATTCACTTCCTGGATATTCACTGCAGAGAGACCCAACAGCCAATCACAGATGCCGTCAGAGAGAATTGGTGAACCAAAACCATAATGCGGTTTTTGCCACGTATTTCATGCTCTTTTGATGCAATTTTGGCACAAAACTGCATGCTGTTCAATGAGTTTATCTGCATCTCCTGGCTCAAAAAAGCACCAAAGCTACAACGCAGTTTTTGCCGCAGATTTCATTCTTTTTTGGTGCATTGTGTTCAATATGTTCAGCTGCATCTCTTGGCTAAAAAGAGTACCAAACACACCACCTCCTGGTTTTTGCCGCATATTTGATGCTTGTTTGGTGCAATTTTGCCACAAAACTGCATGCATTATGTTTAATGTGTTCATTTGCATCTCCTGGCCCAAATAAGC
Source organism: Allobates femoralis (assembly GCA_033576535.1). NCBI lineage: Eukaryota > Metazoa > Chordata > Amphibia > Anura > Aromobatidae > Allobates > Allobates femoralis. The sequence continues at coordinate 388,675,513 of JARQOC010000005.1, read as the reverse complement.
CCCAAAACCGTGAATTTCATTCTTTTGTTGGTGCAATTTTGGCATAAAACTGCATGAATTGTGTTCAATGTATTCATCTGCATCTCCTGGCCCAAAAAAGGCCACATTTATAGAATCGCCATTTTCTTGCACTGTACCCCGACTTTCCCAGTGCCCTGGTGGCGTTGGCACGCTAAGAAAGGGGTTAATGCCAGCTTTGTCTTGGCCGCTGGCAGTAAGCATGAAATTCATAGTGTAAGCAGTAAAAAACACAGCACCGAAAAAAAACATTTAGAAATAAAGTAAAAAACAGCCCTGTTTCCCATTTTTAATTAACAAAAACACCCCTCCCTCTGACATAATCCACAGGTAACATCTTCAGCTCTGTTGCATATCTCTGTGAGCAGACGCCCATTCTCTGTGACAGCGTCTGTGATTGGCTGTTGGTCCCCTCTGCAGTGAATATCTAGATAATGAACAGCGGAAGTAGACGCAGCGGGACGGTGAGGTAGTGATACACGGTAAGTATCATGCTGATTAATAACCATTTTGTTTATTTGTACAGCTCTCCCACCCCCAAACCCGAACTGTAACATGGACTTCCCAGGAAAGTCTGTGTTTGAGATTTATGCCCGTACACTAGTTGTTCGGTACAGACCCCGAACTTTAAAGTTTGAGTTCGCCCATCACTAAGGATTTGTGCCAGATCAGAACCCTTCTTCAGTGCAGTGTGTGGGAATTCTGATCTGGCTGTATTAGAGGCTGAAACGAGGTCTGGGGGACTAGCTATTCTCCTCATGGAGAGGAATCTGCCTGCCGGCATATCTGATAAGTATTGTGCAGAATGTTCGAGGTCTAGTGACTTGGAGTAAAATTTGATTTATTTTCCCTGGGCGCAAAATAGGCTTATTCAACCCTTCAGATTATGCTTTGAAAAGTATAAGGAAATGTGTGTGTGTGTGTGTGTGTGTGTATGTGCACATATTCCGGAGGCACTGTCAGTTGGACACAGCGTCTCTGAACCTATGGGAACCCGCCGGTGAGTGCAGGGAGACTGAAGCCACACTGTACCCATGATCTGCGTTTGGTAGCCTCTCTCTGTATTCACCCAGTAGAGATCACTCCCGACTCAGCAGCATGAAATTTAAATGTTTGGAGATGCAGGAGTGCGACAACCCGCACCACCACATTTCTAGAAATCCCATCTACTATGCTGATACCGTACAACGCAGCATTTTGGACACAACGACAATACATTGCATCCAAAACACTGGGTATCCTGATCGTGAGTATGCATCCTAAAGCATTTGGTGCAGAAATTTCTACAACTCTTGGCAGGAAAAACATAGTGGCAGAAACGCATGTTTTGCAGCGTTCTTGGGCATTTATTTTGCACAATTTTTTTTGCAGATTTTTCCAATTATGGTAGTGTAAGTGAAATCTGCAAATAAAAATGCTTGAAACTATTGACATACTGCAGATACTGCAAATCTACATTTAAAAATGCATAAAAAAATGCAACAAATGTGTTTATTGTGTTTGTTTTTGCATTTTTTATTCAATTTTGCCACAAAACTGCAAGCAAAACTTTATGCCAGCAAAGTCAATGAGTATTTTAAAGTTTTGCCCACATTGTGTTTTTTTACCTCGCACATTTGGTGCAGAAATAAATTTGGAGCCTGTCACTTCTTTTACTATTTTTGCAGTATTTTTTGACCCCAGAATGCATGATAAATGCATTGAAAGAGGCGTAGGCAAAAAAAACTGCCAAAAAACAGCAAAAATACTCTGCTTTTTGTGCATTTTTCTGCCAAATGATAAGATTTGGTCAGAAATTTCTGCAACCCAAAACAAAAAGCAAAGTGCCCAAACCCCTTTGAATCTTTTGTTCACATCACTGAAAATACTTAACTTCACTGTAAAATATTTATTTTGTGGCAAGTATATATATCAATTTTACAACTTAACAACTTGTGAACAGGGACTAACATACCACATGTTAAACTGTTAGCTACAAGGGAAAGGATAGCTAGATGCACAGATGCTGTTCTGATCATTCACTTTCTTCCATATAGATTCTCTTTTTCTGACTCAGGAGGTTGTGGAACTGCTCACTGTGTCTTTTTTTTTTGCTCGTTAGATGCTCTTATATTTAGTTAAAGCATCAAACTGTGATTTTTTTATTATTTTAGTGCTGGAGTAGTGCCTTTAAATATAAGTTCCCTGCCTCCTATCTTATCTCACTGCCCAAAATTAGCGACTGGAACGAGGCGACATATCGCCGCCAAATTCCCGAAATACACGCACAATTAGAAGGTAATTTGACGGCGATAATTCCAGGCGATATATCGCCATCAAAATGTCTCCGTGGTTGTGGCGTGAGAAGGTACCCTAATACTTACAGTAACTGCCAACATCTTCATTTGTTTCTAGTGCTCTGTGGAAGGTTTCAGTAATTTGCTATCTTTATGTCTCAAATTATAGATTGTGTGACTAAATCATATATTAATTTTCCAAATGTGCACTTATTAAAATATAGCCTTTAATAGTTTAATTAAATTAATTCAATCGTGTGTGACCTCACACTAGTGTCTATAAAAACACATCATCACACAGGGAGGGGATTATTTCCCTGCGTTCACCCTGTCCTGTGTCTGCCTGTCAACGGAGTTTTAAACACTTAAGTTTATGGTGTCCCTGTTCCTCGAGGCTCACCTGGTATCCCTATACTTACTCAGGTTTCCCTCCTGCATACATTATATCTCTCCTCAATGTGTTGCTATTGGATACAGGTCAAATCCTCGTATCCTTATTAGAGTGTATATATGTGAAGAAGGAGTACCCAACTTAACTAGTGGTGCAGTGCTTACCCTTTAAATTTTTGCTATATGCAATGATATACAGGTTTTTATCCCATTGTTACATAGATATAGGACTACCATCCACTATCTGTGCATATATACATGTATCATTGCTGCCAGGTAAATTAACTAAATTCCACTGTACTTGTTTGGACTCACATCACTCATCAATCACTCTGTACATAAGTAGAATGTTATTCCTGTCTGATTTATTTCTAATCCCTTGTATTGCTTATCTGTAAAGCTGTACATATGTTCATCCACACTCAACGTGTTTCTACCCACAGATTGCGGTGTGGGTGTCATCAGGAATGCATATGCTAGCTTGGGTACCAGGGGCTGTACTTGGCCATGGGGAAGCTGCAGGGGGACTTTGTGCCATAAACAATATCTATCAGTGTCTTTCTCCTCCACTGAGGTGAGCTGGAGGTGGAGGAGGATGATAGGAGTGGTTAATGGACTGGAATGATGCACTTCCGGTCTTTGGAACGCAAACCGGAAGTAGCGTGTGCTAATGGAATGCACGTGGACATGCCCCCTTCATTCCTCACTTCCTTTGTGTACTTATAAAAGGGATTGTGGCTGGGATCCCGGCGCCGCTGATATCATTGAAGAAGGGAACAGGGGCTTTACCAGGATACACCCCTGAAGCGTATATGCACCCCTGATGACACCCACGACGTCATGTGATATCAGCTCTCGGGCAGAGCTCACTGAGAATGCCCAAGAACTGAGGGAACTGCGCAGGTGCCGAGAAGTCTCAAGGAAGAAAGGAGGAGATTCCTGGAAGGTCGAGGAGGAGGGGTAACTGCAATGAGGCATTTAGGTCCTGGGAGGGGAGCATACCTAAACTAATTCCTTTTAAAGTGATTAGTTTGGTGTCCTGGGGGTAGGGGGACAAGAGCCACCTTCACAAAATGTAGCATAGGTGCTGCTGAAGGTGGCTCTTTTAGTTTATTAGGCCTTGGGAGGTGACAAGTTCCCTTTAACCCCCTAGCCTAATTTCACCTTCATGACCTGGCCAATTTTTTCAATTCTGACCAGTGTCACATTATGAAGGTTATAACTCAGGGACACGTCAACTGTTCCTAGTGATTTCAAGATTAATTTTTCATAACATATTTTACTTCATGTTAGTGGTAAATTTAGGACTGTATTTTCTTTATTTATGAAAAAATCGTAAATTTGGCCAAAATGTTAAAAATTCAAAATCTGAAAATCGCCAAATTTAATGTCCTTCAACCAGGAAAGTATGCCACACAAAATAGTCAATAACTAATATTTGCCACATGACAACTTTATATCAGCACAATTTTTGAAATATTTATTTTGTTAGGAAGTTACAATTTGATGATAAATGTTCAAACATTCTAATTTTTCCAATAAAATGTACAAAAACATTTGTTTTTAGGGACCACATCACAACTGTAGTGACATTTATGGGCTGATATGAAAGAAAATACCCAAAAGTGACACTATTCTAAAAGCTGCACCTTTCAAACTACTCAAATCCACACTCATGAAGTTTATTTACCTTTCAGGAGCTTAACGGGAATTAAAGCAATGTGTAAGGAAAAATTAAAATGTTACTTTTTCCAACAAAAATGTTTTTTAGCCTCAAATATTCCATTTTCACAAGGGTAACAGGAGAAATTGCACCATACAGTTTGTTGTGCAATTTCTTGAGTACACTGATAACATGTGGTGGAAAAACAATGTTTGGACGCGCAGTGGAGCTCAGAAGGAAAGGAGCAGCATTTGATTTTTTATCAGCTAGAATCGTTACCAGACTCCATGTCGCATTTAGAGAGCCCCCGATGTGACTAAACAGTGGAAACCTCCACATGTGACCATATGTGACCCTTTTTGTAAACTAAACCCACAATGGAATTAATCTAGATGCGTAGGTAGCACTTTGAACTCCCAGGTGCTTTACAGAATTTTGTAGCATTGAGCTGAGAAACTGAAAAAGAAACTTTTTTTACACAAAAATGTGGTTTAGTGCCCAATTTTAAAATTTTAACAAGGTCAACAGGAGGAAATAGAACAATTTGAACAACAAATTTTGGAGTCAGTATGCTGATACCTCATATGTAGGTAAAAACCATTGTTTGGGCACATGGCAGAGCTCAAAAGGGAAGATGTGTCATTTGACTTTTGAACGGAAAGTTGGCTGCAATCATTAGTGAACTCCAGGCATATTAGGGGTTCTCCAAATGTGACATGAACAGTGGAAACCCCCAACAAATGACCACATTTAGCAAACTATATCTCTCAGAGAAGGAGTTGCTGCAGTGTTCTTTGGGTAAATTTGGTTGACCCGCCACTCCTGAGAAGAGTCATTGTTGTTTTATGTTTTTTTGCCACGTATGGATAATGACTGTCCCTGTGGTTTACTGGAGTCGCAAAGCTTTTGCAATAGATTTAGAACCTTTTTCAGACTGATAGCTCTAAATTGCTTTGTCTCTCATTTGTTCACATACTTTAGTGAACTGCGGCATGATGTCCAGGTTTTGAGGATCTTTTGGTCTACTTCATATTGTCAGGCAGGTGATTTAAGTGATTTCTTGATTGAGAACAAGTGTGACAATAATCAGACCTGGGTGTGGCTAAGGAAATTAAACTCAGCTTCCCAGAGATGTGAAAAACCGCAGTTAATTTATGTTTTAAGGCGGGGGGGGCAAACACTTTCTCACACAGGTCTCTGTAGTTTTAAATTTCTTTTTCTCTTAATAATTAAGATACTCATTAAAAAACTGCTTTTTGTGTTTACTTGTGTTATTTTGGTCTAATGTTTAAATTTGTTTGGTGATCTGAAAATGTAAGTGTGCCAAAAGTACAAAAGAATAAGAAATCATGAAAGAGGCAAACACTTTTTCACATCACTTTATTTTAAATGGCTGGCAGGTTCCTTGTCATATTGGCAGAGCAAATGAGGTAACTAAGCAGTGGAGTTCATCCCCCTGAGAGACCCCATTTTGTAAACTAAACCCATCAAAGAATTTAGATGTTTAGTGAGCAATCGCCAGGTGCAACACAGACTTTTATAACATGGACCCATGAAAATAAAAATAAAAAAAATAAACCATAACAATGTTGGTTTAACCCCGAATTTTTCAGATTCACTAGGATAACAGAGGATAATGGACCACAAGGTATGTTATGCAATTTCTCCTACATGTGGTTGAATACGTGATTGAATACTACTTTGGAGGTGCAGTACTAAGGGAAGAAATGAAGGAGCCCTAGATATGAGTTCAGATTTAATTGGAATGGATTGCAGTTAACATGTTACATTGGAAGAGCCCTTAAGCAGAAATCCCCCACCAGTAAACCAATTTAACAAACTGTACCCTTCAGTAAATTCATGAAGGGGTGTGGTGAGCATATTGCCACTACAGATGTGTCAAGAAATTTTATATTATTGGGCGGTGAACAAAAAATAATTTCATATTTTTTACTAAAGGTACCGTTACACACAGAGATATCTGTGCAGACATTGCTTGCAACTTACTGGTTGCAGTGAAATCAAGGACACATTATTTTCCTTTTTGTACACGGCAACAAAATGGAACAATGTGTCCATGATTTCACTGCAACCAGTGAGTTACAAGCAATGTCTGCACAGATATTTCTGTGTGTAACGGTACCTTAACATGTTTTAACTACATATTTCCAATATTCACAGAGAGAATATGTAAAAAAAAAGGCCATATAATGTTTTACACAATTTCTCCTGAACATGACAGTATTCCACATCTGACTGCACAGTACAGTTTGGCCACACAGCAGGGCTCAGGTGGGAAGAAGCGCCGTTTGATTTTAGGAGCATGGATTTTCCTATTATAGTTTGCAGACTCCATTAGCAAAGCCATTAAGTGCCAGAACAGAAGAAATCCCCTTGAGTTACCAAGGTTTGTTAATTACACACCTCTGGGAAATCGTCTACAGGTGTAATAATGATGTAGTCTCTAGAAAACATCCAGATTATCAAACACAGTGAATGTTGCAGAATTAAAAATTGCATATATCTTTCTCGTGCCCAGTATATTGTAGTGCTCATACATTGCACCCAGCTCGTGCTTCTGGAGACACACACCCTGGCTTCCTCACTATAACAATGCCAAATGTGGATGAAACTGTGGTTTAGACACTTTGTGGATCTAAGGCTGGGGTCACACACACAGATATCTGGGCAGATATGGTCACAGATCTCTGGTTGCAGTGAAATCATGACAGATTGCTCCATTTGTACACAGCCACAAAATGGAACTATGTGTCCATGATTTCACTGCAACCAGAGATCTGTGACCAATATCTGCCCAGATATCTGTGTGTGTGACGTGGCCCTAAGAAGAGAGTGAGGCATTTGGACTTTGAAGCCCATATTGCACTGGATTTCTTTTTTCATGGAGGTAGCCATATTATTTTTCCAGAGCCTTTGTGCCACCAGTAATGTGGAAACCCCTTAATTTTCTGTTGACAGTTGAAGGATCTGAGTGGAGACTTGTGTTTTGTGGGTTGAGTTGAATTTATTTTGGGTCATTTCATATTTATACTGCGCTGTGTGCTAAACACTTTCATCTGGGTTTCCGTCTATATCTCCAAAATACATGATTCAGGTGAAACCCCTGATGGATCCATTCACTATACTGAGGCAGCAGAGTTACTCCAAACTTTGTTTGGCCTCTGTTCTGCGATGTCCATCTTTTCAAAGATGCACAAAACTATTGATGGCCTTACTTTAGTGCATGCCTAAAAAGACCTATAAAAAGATAAATAATGTCAGAGCACAGGCACAGTTCAAATTGACTCCCTCTGCCTCATTGCAGTGAATTTTCCATTTAGGAGTTTTGTCTGAACCACGTTTTTTTCAGAGATTTACATGTAATATATGATGTAAGTGCTCAGCGTAGAGTGCAGGATAAATGTAAGTTGAACCTTACTGCAATCATTGGGAGACAAAATGAACAAATAACCAGTATTTCAAGAATTGGCTTTATTTATTTATTTTTTATGCCGTTCACCTGGCGTATAATTGATCAGGCAGCTTCATTCATCAGGTCAGTACAATCACAGTGATACTAGATTTGTACAGGCTTTTATTAGGTTTGGCTACCATAATACTAAAAACGCTTGTTTATAAAAGATAGTTTTTCTGCATTACTGAATTTTGAAGGCTATAGTTTATTTTATTTTTCTTCCGATTGAGTCATATGCGAGCTTGTTCTTGGCAAGATGAGGTGAAGTATTTATTGGTACCATTTTGGGCTGCATATTTTTTGATCACTTTCTCTTCTGCTTTTTGTGAGGCAGAATCAAGAAGAAACAGCAATTCAGGGTTTACTTTTTATATTTTTTCTAAGGTTGGGGTCATACTTGGCATGAGTTTTTTAGTGCCTTTAAAAAAAGCATGCGTTTCTGCATGCGTTTTTTCATTTCAGCATGCGTTTTTTAAGGTGTCTAATGGCACCCTGCGTTTTTGCATGCATTTTTAAATCAGCACCCAAAAATAGTGCATGCGTTTTTTTAACATGGGCCCCTATGGAAAACGCATGCTGTTTTTACATGCGTTTTTGATGTCAGCTAATCACATAAGTGCAAAAACTCATGCCAAAAAACATGACACTTTAGACATGCGTTTTTGCTATTAAGACATGCGTTTTTGCTATTAGGGCATGCGCTTTTTAACATGGGGGCCTATGGCTGGGGTCACACTTACGTTTTTTTCATGCTTTTTTTGAGACCTGCATTTTTAAAAAAGCATGTAAAAACGCACCCGTAGGCCCCCATGTTAAACAAATGCATGCCCTAATAGCAAAAACGCATGTCTTAATAGCAAAAACGCATGTGTGACAGTACCATGCGTTTTTGTGTGCGTTTTTGCAATTATGTGTTTAGCTGACATTAAAAACGCATGCAAAAACCATGGTACATTAGTACCATTTAGTACCATCCAAAAACGCATGCGTTTTCTAAAAAAACGCATGCGTTTTTAAAAACCCGCACCAAAAAATAGTGCATGCACTATTTTTGCGTGCTGATTTAAAAACGCATGCAAAAACGCAGGGTGCCATCAGACACCTTAAAAAACGCATGCAAAAACGCAAGCGTTTTTTTAAGGCACTAAAAAAGCTCATGCCAAGTGTGACCCCAGCCTATGGGTGCGTTTTTACATGCTTTTTTAAAAACGCAGGTCTCCAAAAAACGCAAGTGTGACCCCAGCCTTACATTCACTTTGTTGTAAAAGTGATAAGACAGCTTTTGTTTTCATGTCAGTACGATTGCAGTGATACCTTATTTAATTTTTTTTTCTGTTTTGCCGCTTTTACATCATGAAAACTATTTTATAGAAAAAAAAATACTTTTTGCAGTGTTGAATTCTAAGAGCTATAGCTTTTTTATTTTTTTGCTGACAAAGCGTTATGTTAGCTTGTTTTATGTGGGACAAGATTACGTTTTCAGAGGTACCATTTTTATTGATGTTTGACTTTTTGATTATGTTTTATTCCACTTTTTTCTGATAGCTGTATGGTGAAAATACAAAGTTTTTGCTACTTTTTTTAGGTGTTGAATGAAGGGGTTAAATAGTGAGATGGTTTTATGGATGCAAAGATAGGAAGTATCCCGCACAACCCTTTGCTGACTTTGAGTATATTCCTTATTGCAATAAGGGGAGGAGATACCGGCCAATTCACACCAAGTGGCGGTGCAATCCCAAAAAAACAGTTCATCAAATGTAGCAAATACAGTGCCTTGTGAAAGTATTTGCCCACTTAACTTAACCTTTTTCAATTTAGCTTCAAACATAGATTTATATCTTTAACTTTTGTGAAGAAACAACAAGTGGACACATCTGAAATGGAACAATTTATTGCATATTTTAACTTTTTAATATATAAAAAACTGAAAAGTGGGGGGCATATTATTCGGCCTTATATCTGACTATATCCATTATGAAATATACAGCGTTTTATTTTCATAATGGACTATAGTTAGATATATGCAGTATATCTATACTTTGCTGTTGAGCTTTAGGTCCCAGAAATATAGCAGACCTTTACTGTGTAATGGGAATGGATAATACTTCCATAATTTATGACTTGATCTCACAGATCCTCCTGCTGCAGATCAATTACACCCACATCCCGAATATTATGTACCGTTATACTATGTGTTAAGCCGACCCCTACTTTTGCCCCAACTGGGAAACCTATGACTCGTGTTAAGCCGAGGGTGGACCCAGAAGGTTACGCCCCAGCAGTGTGTATACAGGCCTCCAGTGGTAGTATACAGCAGCTCCCAGTGGGATCAGCCAGCAGTATATCAGCAGCCCCTGGTATACAGCAGCCTAGGTAGTCACAGCAGCCCCGAGGTTTTCACAGCCAGGGTAACACAGCAGCCCAGGGTGTACACATCAGCCCAGGTGTACACAGCAGCCCCAGGGTATATCAGCAGTCCCAGAGGTATACACAGCAGCCAGGGGTATACACAGCAGCCCCAGGGGTGTACACAGCAGCCCCAGGGGTGTACACAGCATCCCCAGGGGTAGTACACAGCAGCCCCAGGGGTAGTACACAGCAGCCCCAGGGGTAGTACACAGCAGCCCCAGGGGTAGTACACAGCAGCCCCAGGGGTAATACACAGCAGCCCCAGGGGTAATACACAGCAGCCCCAGGGGTAATACACAGCAGCCCCAGGGGTAGTACACAGCAGCCCCAGGAGTAGTACACAGCAGCCCCAGGGGTAGTACACAGCAGCCCCATGGGTAGTACACAGCAGCCCCAGGGGTAGTACACAGCAGCCCCAGGGGTAGTACACAGCAGCCCCAGGGGTAGTACACAGCAGCCCCAGGGGTATATACAGCAGCCCCAGGGGTAATACACAGCAGCCCCAGGGGTAGTACACAGCAGCCCCAGGGGTAATACACAGCAGCCCCAGGGGTAGTACACAGCAGCCCCAGGGGTAATACACAGCAGCCCCAGGGGTAGTACACAGCAGCCCCAGGGGTAATACACAGCAGCCCCAGGGGTAGTACACAGCAGCCCCAGGGGTAATACACAGCAGCCCCAGGGGTAGTACACAGCAGCCCCAGGGGTAGTACACAGCAGCCCCAGGGGTAGTACACAGCAGCCCCAGGGGTATATACAGCAGCCCCAGGGGTGTATACAGCAGCCCCAGGGGTAGTACACAGCAGTCCCAGGGGTATTTACAGCAGCCCCAGGGGTAGTACACAGCAGTCCCAGGGGTATTTACAGCAGCCCCAGGGGTAGTACACAGCAGCCCCAGGCCCCCCTCACTTTTTGGCGCCCCCACCTCAGGATGCCCCCCCCCCGCACGCAGCGCTGCGCTCATACATTACCAGCCTGTCAGCTGTCATCCTCCGGTGGCGGATCGCGGCTCCCGGCTCCAGCTTCCATCTTCTTCTGTGTCTTCCTGCATTGTGACCGGGGCTCATCGCGACGCCGGCCGGTCATGTGACATGCAGGAAGACACAGAAGAAGATGGAAGCCGGAGCCGGGAGCCGCGATCCGCCACCGGAGGATGACAGCTGACAGGCTGGTAATGTATGAGCGCAGCGCTGCGTGCGGGGGGGGGGCATCCTGAGGTGGGGGCGCCAAAATGTGAGGGGGGCCTGGGGCTGCTGTGTACTACCCCTTGAGATTTTTTTTTTTTTATATACCGTATATACTCGCGTATAAGCCGAGGGGAGACTTTTCAGCCCAATTTTTGGGCTGAAAAACTCGGCTTATACGCGAGTATATACGGTATTTATATTTATATTAATTTAGGTTTATTCTTCCTCTTATTCACTAACTATATGAAGCATAATTTGTAAGAATGATTCTTAATAGATTTTTGTAATCTCATGAGTCTGATCTTATATCATATATGTTCCCCCCCCCCCTTTTTTCTTCTTCTTTTTTTATCAAGATACATTGTTTTAAAAAAAAAAGTGTTTTTCATATAAGACAAATCATATTCCTATTATCCTTTTAATCTTATTGTTTTTATATTTTTCAGACTAGAGATTTTTTTGACACACACAATTTTTTAGCACGTTTCGGGACAGGCACTGATGTTGACAGACAGTGTTGTTTCTTTTGTATTGATGAACATTGATTGACACATGTTACTACGGTTTGTTTATAAACAATTTGACATCAGACAGGGTCCTCCCTGACTGCTGACGTCAATTCAATTACAGCCGCATCATCTTTTGGAGCCTTTTGTATGTTAAATATGGGTTGACTATCTTGATGTTTCCTGAGGAAGGAGCTCGGTTTGTGGCTCCGAAACGCGTAGGTCAATAAAAGCATCAGTGATCCAGACATCCTCGTGTCCTGGTTTCTTCTTTTCCTGGAGCAGCAGGGCTGACAGTGAGGTACTTCGTCCAAAGGAAATCTATGTTGTGACCATGGTCATCTGTGGGAGTGCGGTCCCTGCAGCAGCTGCTTTATTGCTTTTTAACCAGTTGTGGGTCTCACAACTGGATAAGGTGAAAACTAGAAGAAAAGTAGAAAAGCGCACATAGGGTCTTATCCGGGTGTAACCGGGGTGTTGTATTGTGTGCTGTTGCACTAACCTTATGTTGTTGTGAGAGTCACAACAACTATTGAAGCATAAGCCGGCTTGCAGCACTCCGCCCAAGGAAAACAGGTTAAAGCATTAGATGAAAGGTGGTAGTTCATGCGCTGCTGTCTGTCCGTTTGTTCCAGGAAATCCAAGGAATCACAAGATGTTAAAAGTAATACCTTTAATGTCTTATTCTTACGCGTTTCGTGGTACTTCAGACCACTTCATCAGAGATCCACAAGGTTGGATAAGGTGAGCAGTTTCACATCAATAGCTGACAGTGTGTAATTGAGATAAGACCCTATTTTGCGCATTCTTATTTGTACAGGGAATTACACTTTACCGCAGATGTGAAAGCAGCGTAAAAAAGATGAACAATGCCAGAGAACAGGCAAGATGGAAGTTCCAAGAGACTCCCTCTGCCTTATAACAGTGAATTTGCCATTTGGGAACATTGTCTGAATCACATTTTCCAGAGATGTTCAAGTGATCTGTGGTGTAAGCACTCAGTGTAGAGTGCGAGATAAATGTGAGCCGAGCTTTACTGTGATCATTGAGGCAAAATGTACAAATCAACAGTATTTGAAGAATTGGCTTTACTTGTTTATTTTTTTTTTAATGCTGTTCACCTGGCGGTATAATTGATCAGGCAGCTTCATTCATCAGGTCAGTACAATCACAGTGATACTAGATTTATAGTTTTTTTTTCAGGTTTGGCTACCATAATACTAAAAACTTTTTTTTTACAAAATATAGTTTTTCTGCATTATTGAATTTTGAAGGCTATAGTTTATTTTGTTTTTCTGCTGATTGAGTCATATGAGGGTTTGTATTTTGCAAGATGAGTTGGAGTTTTTATTGGTACTCTTTTGGACCCATAATCATTTTTGGATCACTTTCTCTTCCGCTTTTTGTGAGGCAGAATAAAGAAACAGCAATTCAGGGTTTATGTTTTACATTTTTTATTCCATTCACTGTGTTGAAAAAATGATAAGACAGCTTTATTTTTCATGTCAGTACGATTGCAGTGATATTTTATTTATATATTTATGTCTGTGTTGCCTCTTTTACACCATGAAAACTATTTTATAGACAAAAAAAATACATTTTTGCAGTGCTGTATTCTAAGAGCTATGGCTTTTTTCTATTTTTCTGCTGACAAAGCTTTATGGCAGCTTGTTTTTGCAGGACAAGATTACGTTTTCAGAGTACCATTTTATTGATGTTTGACTTTTTGATTACCTTTTATTCCACTTTTTGTTATCTGTGTGGTGGGAATACAAAGTTTTTGCTACTTTTTTAGGTGTTCAATGAATTGGTTAAATAGTGTAACAGTTTTATGGACTGGTTGTTATGGTCGGAGCAATATTAAATATGTGTAGGGAGTTATTTTACATAAACTCAACAGTTTTAAAAATTTTTTTTTACTTTTTTTGTCCCTTTGTATAAACTTTTTTTTTAAAAAAAAAGCAGAACATTTTTTTTTTTAATTTTTTACTTAGTCCTTATATGGGAAATTACTTTTAACTGTTTTGATCACAACTGCACTGTACTGCAATGCTCGATTGTTGCTCTCTGTAGTCTGGTGACCCAGAAGTCATCAGGATGAAGTTGAGTCATCATGGTGATAATCACGCCCCTGCAATTACAGTTGTGGCCAAAAGTATTGACACCCCTGCAATTCTGTCAGATAATGATCAATAAAGCGACAGAACGGTTTGCATAAATTGTCAATACCAGACACGATCGGACGGCCCGGAGGGTTGACGGCATCTTTGTGGACTTTTGGGAGAATATAGAAGGTAGAGATACGTGCAAATTTAATGGTTAGTCCATCTCTCATTTTCATATCTATACAGTTGTGGCCAAAAGTATTGACACCCCTGCAATTCTGTCAGATAATACTCAGTTTCTTCCGGAAAAAGATTGCAATCACAAATTCTTTGGTATTATTATCTTCATTTAATTTGTCTTCAATGAAAAAGCACAAAAAGAATTGTCCTAAAGCCAAATTGGATATAATTCCACACCAAACATAAAAAAGGGGGTGGACAAAAGTATTGGAACTGTTAGAAAAATCATGTGATACTTCTCCAATTTGTGTAATTAACAGCACCTGTAACTTACCTGTGGCACGTAACAGGTGTTGGCAATAACTAAATCACACTTGCAGCCAGTTGACATGGATTAAAGTTGACTCAACCTCTGTCCTGTGTCCTTGTGTGTACCACATTGAGCATGGAGAAAAGAAAGAAGACCAAAGAACTGTCTGAGGAATTGAGAAACCAAATTGTGAGGAAGCATGAGCAATCTCAAGGCTACAAGTCCATCTCCAAAGACCTGAATGTTTCTGTGTCTACCGTGCGCAGTGTCATCAAGACGTTGAAATCTCTTGTCAATTTTTCTTTTCTGTCCACATGTAGGGAGGTTAGACACACTGTGCCATGGGATTTAAACGCAAGATTGTGCGGATGGTGGATAAAGAACCTCGACTAACATCCAAACAAATTCAAGCTGCCTTGCAGTCCGAGGGTACAACAGTGTCAACCCGTACTATCCATCGGCGTCTGAATGAAAAGGGACTGTATGGTAGGAGACCCAGGAAGACCCCTCTTCTTACCCTGAGACATTAAAAAGCCAGGCTGGAGTTTGCCAAAATGTACCTGAGAAAGCCTAAAATGTTTTGGAAGAATGTTCTCTGGTCAGATGAGACAAAAGTAGAGCTTTTTGGGCAAAGACATCAACACAGAGTTTACAGGAGAAAAAAAGAGGCATTCAAAGAAAAGAACACGGTCCCTACAGTCAAACATGGCGGAGGTTCCCTGATGTTTTGGGGTTGCTTTGCTGCCTCTGGCACTGGACTGCTTGACCGTGTGCATGGCGTTATGAAGTCTGAAGACTACCAACAAATTTTGCAGCATAATGTAGTGCCCAGTGTGAGAAAGCTGTGTCTCCCTCAGAGGTCATGGGTCTTCCAGCAGGACAATGACCCAAAACACACTTCAAAAAGCACTAGAAAATGGTTTGAGAGAAAGCACTGGAGACTTCTAAGGTGGCCAGCAATGAGTCCAGACCTGAATCCCATAGAACACCTGTGGAGAGATCTAAAAATGGCAGTTTGGAGAAGGCACCCTTCAAATATCAGGGACCTGGAGCAGTTTGCTAAAGAAGAATGGTCTAAAATTCCATCAGAGCATTGTAAGAAACTCTGGATAGACCGCCTTTGTCTATTAATCCTCGTCTGAGCAGTGACTGTCAGGATTTGTTTGTAGGAATGGTCCACTTCATCTGAAAAGTGTATATGTTATATTATGTTGGGTGTCAGAAGGGTTAACATAAAATAGAGAGTATGCGTGCCCCTATTTTCCCTCTATGAGTGTGTATATAACCTTTACTGTTACGGCACCCAGTGTGTCATTAGGGTATTTTAGTTAAATAGTAGCAATTAAAGACCCACCAGCAGTTATGCTGTTGTTGGTCTCAGTTGAAAGAAGTCACTCTATCGTTCCCTTCGTGCGTCAGAGGCACTATAACATAATGAAGACAAAATGTGAATACATTAAACACATTGTCCCACATGATTCTATACTTTATACACTCACATTTGATATCAGGTAGTGGTATTTTGCTTCCCTTTCCTCGTTCTTTTTTACAATGCTTCTGCTCCACAGTGTCTCAGGAACCCTGTTTGAAGCAGTGAATGTTAGAGCCACATTCAGAGAGTAGATTCAGGGTAAATAAGCACACACTAACCTCCTTTATGGTCTCAACGGACATATATTCCCTGCTCTTCTCTGGACTAAAATTCCAGGGGCGTCTTTTGACATATAGGTTTCACCTTTAACCATACAGTCATCTGTCAAAAGACAATCCTAGTATCAATTTTACTTAATAGTTCTCTAGTCAGGTAAAGATTTTTGGAACATCCTATATGTGTTACCTCATATATGTAGGTTTAAGGTATATATCCATCCAATTCAGCAAATATGGATCAGGAAAAATTCCCTCTCTCCTTTTTAGACACCTGGTAGTGAAATAAATTTCATTTTACTGGCTATCCTTATTTCCTACCTAGCCTCATTTAACAGAAAGTTTGCACTTAGTACCTTTTTGTTGTGGTTCATGCGGCTCATCAGGGGTTAAGTCCTGTCAGGGGCCTCTCCCAGGCTGTTGCGCCGTGCTGCCCCCTCCTTTCTTGTTTACTGACTGATAGGGATGGGCGAATCTACTCGTTACTACTCGGTACTCGCCGAGTAGTAAGGGATTCGCCCGACTCGTTACACTGCGAGTAATCTCAGGGATTACTCGCAGTCAGTAACGAGTCCGCAGGGAGCGAAGGAAGAGAGGGGGAGAAATGCTCCTTACCTCTCTTCCGGCTTCTGCTATGTGCTGTGTGCTGGGCTCTGGGACTTGCGGGCTGCGGCAGCTCCAGGGTCCTAGAGCCCGCCTACACAGAGATGTAGCAGAGCTGAGATAGTTCTCAGCCTGCTCACTCCCTGTGCATAGATATGTATATGTATGCACAGGGTTGTGGCAGTGAAGATGTCGTTTTTGGACTACGTCGGACGGAAGAGGATTTTTGGAGTAAAGATGGAGTCTCTAATGTCTTTTTTGTTTTATTTTTAATAAAAAAATTTTCTCTGTGTTGTGTTTTTTTTTTATATTGAGTACTGGAAATTCATGGCGGTCATGTCTAATATTGGCGTGACCGCCATAAATTTCGGGCTTAGGGCCAGCTGATAATACAAAGCTGGCCCTAACCTCTTTATTACCCAGCGTGCCACCGCCACCAGGGACGCTGGAAGAGCGGGGTTCAGCGCCAGAGGATGGCGCTTCAATGAATGCGCCATCTTCTGGGGCGGCTGCGGGCTGCAATTTGCAGTGGGGGGTGCCCAGAAAGCTTGGGCATCCCTGCGCTGCGGATTCCAGCCCCCAGCTGCTTAGCTGTACCTGGCTAGACATAGAAATTGCGCGGAGGCCCACGCATTTTTTTTTTTATTATTTCATGAAATTCATGAAATAATAAAAAAAAGGGCTCGCCTATATTCTTGTGTCCGGCCAGGTACAAATAGGCACCTGGGGGTTGGGGGCAGCCCGTCGCTGCCTGCTGGATCCGGCTGGTTACAAAAATACGGCGAAGCCCACGTAATTTTTTTTTTTTTTTAAATCTATAAAACAATCCTAAAAAAGGATTGCATCTTTACTAACCCCTCGACCATGGTGGAGGGGTTAATAAAGAGGCAGTACCTTTTTTAGGATTGTTTTATGGATTTTTCAGAAAAATTTCACGTGGGCTTCGCCGTATTTCTGGAACCAGCCAGATCCAGCAGGCAGCGACGGGCTGCCCCCAACCCCCAGGTGCCTATTTGTACCTGGCCAGACACAAGAATATAGGCGAGCCCCCTTTTTTTATTATTTCATGAATTTCATGAAATAATTAAAAAAAAAAAATGCGTGGGGCTCCGCACAATTTCTATGTCTAGCCAGGTACAGCTAAGCAGCTGGGGGCTGGAATCCGCAGCGCAGGGAGGCCCAAGCTGTCTGGGCACCCCCCGCTGCAAATTGCAGCCCGCAGCCGCCCCAGAAGATGGCGCGTTCATTGAAGCGCCATCTTTTGGCGCTGAACCCCGCTCTTCCAGTGGCCCTGGTGGCAATGGCTCACTGGGTAATTAAGGGGTTAGGGCCAGCTTTGTATTATCAGCTGGCCCTAAGCCCGAAATTTATGGCGGTCACGCCAATATTAGACATGACCGCCATGAATTTCCAGTAATCAATATAAAAAAAAAAACACAGAGAAAATTTTTTATTAAAAATAAAACAAAAAAGCCATTAGGGACTCCATCTTTATTTTAAAAATCCTCTTCCGTCCGACGTAGTCCAAAATGCAATCTCAGCTCTGCTACTTCCCTGTCTGTGCTTAGACAGACAGGGATGTAGCAGAGCTGAGAACTGACTAAACAGTCAGGGTTCAGCTCAGGGCATTAGGACCTGAGCTGAACTCTGCTGTCAGCCAGACTCGCTCTGCTCCGGAGATTCCCGAGCAGTGACGCAAGTTAATTTATTCACTGCTCTTGTCACCATTCGGGAATCTCCGGAAACAGAAGCAGAGAGACTCGGGGAGCGAGTCTGCGGCTGAGGCGGCAGCGGCGGCGGAGGCAGGGGTAAGTAGCCCGCCGGGCCGGTGCACCCCCCCTCACCCCCCCTGACCCCCCTTCCCCCCTCCCCCCTTCAATCTTTTTTTTTATTTTTTATTATTCTTTAAAAGCCAGCGGCTTTTTGCTGCTGGCTTTAAAAGAATAACATGGGGATTTGCAGGTTTTTCCTCTGCTGCCAGACCCCTTATAGGGTCCGGCAGCAGAGGAATCGCTGCAATACTCGCCTCCCCATTCATTTACATTGGACTCGCTAGACTCGCAACGATAGCGAGTCCTGGACTCAGACTCGGTACAGTCTAGCGAGTCCGAGTAATTTAGGATTCGCCCATCTCTACTGACTGACCTCCGCTGTCTTGGGTATTGATATACCCCTCCCTATGTCCTCCCCTTGGCCGCCGCCCACCAGTATGTACTACGTGGCAGGCGTGCGGTCCAAGGGTGCGTTCCACCCAGTGCGCATGCTTACGGAGCGGCCCGCGAAGTGCAGCAGGCGGACACCAAGCATAGCTTGCATTCCAAACTCCTGCGTTCCACTTCGCTCATGAGACCAACAACAGCATAACTGCTGGTGGGTCTTTAATTGCTACTATTTAACTAAAATACCCTAATGACACACTGGGTGCCGTAACAGTAAAGGTTATATACACACACTCATAGAGGGAAAATAGGGGCACGCATACTCTCTATTTTATGTTAACATTACTGACACCTAACATAATATAACATATACACTTTTCACATGAAGTGGACCATTCCTACAAACAAATCCTGACAGTCACTGCTCAGACGAGGATCAATAGACAAAGGCGGTCTATCCAGCACTACCAACAAGGGTTAACATATCAAGACGACTACATTATATGATATTGAAAAGGATCCAAACATAAGTGCCCCTGACGAGTCTCTGGTTGAACAACAGAGACAAAACGCGTAGGGAGGGATTATACCACATCGTTAGATCATGAACTGTGCATATCATACTGTACCACGATTTTAGGACCTATGACAGTGGGGTGTGAGCAGACTATCTATCCGTATTAAGCAGAGCGAGTGTCTACATACCTAAACATATTGAGGGAGGTTGTGCTGGGTTGTTTTTGGAGACATAGTGTGTCCATCTAAACCTTAGGCAATAACTCCTATATAACACAAAGTAGGGAGGAATAGATACTGCCATGATATCATCCCACACATTAACCTAAAACAAGTGGAACCTTTCTTTACTATCTTTCTGGGGGGAGGGTTGTTAATGGTGTTAAGTATCACACATCACTTGTAAACACTGATCCACACCGGATATTTTATTAAAACTAAATAAAAGCATAAAACGGCGAAATGAGTTCTTTCCAATTTGTTTAAAAATAGTATCATACGGAAGACTTAAACCAATAATCGGTGAATTATCGATTGTACAGGTAAAACCCACTGTGCCTGCAGAATTGCTATGATGTATCCATATATCCTAGGTCATTACGTCCTTTCAATGTATGACATATTGATACTTCCAAGGTTATTAAGGGAATAAAGCATTGTTCCAATGCTGAAAAAAACCATACTGGAGTGGTGCTGTAATAAATTATTTGCTCCTTTATTTAAATATACATATATATGGTCTATCCAGGGACTCACTTAGTATGGTGAGGATGATCTTTAGTAATGAGCGAGATGATGCACTGCTGTATAAAGATGATTTTTATTCTGTTTAAATATCTAGTATTCATTCTTCTTCTGTACAGGCATATTGTTCTGGTACCTAGAGATACATCACTACATTCCTCTACATCTCTATATAGCTTTATATTAAGAGTCAAATAAATGTCAGATATAATTTTAGTTATACTTCATATACAAACTCCAAGGAGTCAGGCCAAATCACTTGCAATTAATATTTATTAAAAATTCCAACACTGTGTTAAAAATGACAATGTAAAACAGGTACACAGAAGGAGAGACCACATGACAGTATAGAAACCACAATGGTATTAAATCCTCAGGCACAAGGACCAAAATACACTATCCAAAGAATACAATCAGTGCCCCAAATACTGGGTGCACTCCATGTGCCAAGAGAGGGTAATACATATACAATCATCAAGCCATGGGTCATTTACCTTACTGCGACCGCCCCCTGACGCGTTTCGCACCAGCAGAAGAAGCTGGTGCGAAACGCGTCAGGGGGCGGTCGCAGTAAGGTAAATGACCCATGGCTTGATGATTGTATATGTATTACCCTCTCTTGGCACATGGAGTGCACCCAGTATTTGGGGCACTGATTGTATTCTTTGGATAGTGTATTTTGGTCCTTGTGCCTGAGGATTTAATACCATTGTGGTTTCTATACTGTCATGTGGTCTCTCCTTCTGTGTACCTGTTTTACATTGTCATTTTTAACACAGTGTTGGAATTTTTAATAAATATTAATTGCAAGTGATTTGGCCTGACTCCTTGGAGTTTGTATATGAAGTATATATTGTTTTTGGAGGGCCTTTAACCCTTTGGGTGGTTTGAATATATAATTTTAGTTAGCAGTTACTAAAAAAAAAATCATGAAAAACAATTGCAATAGTCACATCTTTAATACTCTTTTAAAAATCAATGTCACAAACCAATAAATGTGAATATATTTGTATCCTCTCTACTCATAACAACATGTACAATATAGTGAGTAGATTACTTCAGGTGATCGGTAATTTTTTTTAATGTTTAAATATATTAAATCCATTTAGAAAGTTAGCACAAATGTAAAACTTGAAGATGTGTTTGGCAAAATGGGACTTAAAAAAATTACAGCTCAACTCATATAGTAAATATATAAAAAGTTATAGATAATTATCACAGGTCTGCAAAAAATGTTTTTTCGAGAGCTGTTTTGGTTATTCCACGTAATCTCTATGTTTTTGAGTGCGCTAAATCCGAAAATGACCTCCGTTTTGTCATAGGACATCATGTTTTCTGACATTTTAACTAACTACCGTATATACTTGAGTATAAGCCGAGTTTTTCAGCACAAAGCCCCCTCGGCTTTTACTCGAGTCAGTGACGGCTCAGTGCGGGGGGAGGGGGGCGGTGTCTGGGGGCTGGAGGGAGTGGGGGGAGGCTGCAATAGGAGCGGCCGGTCACGTGGGGCCGCTCATTAGTGCAATGCAATATGCACTGCATCCCCCTGTCCATCAGCGGCAGGGGGATCTGTGCATAGTACATTGCACTATCAGCGCTCCCCCCCAGTGGTATATACAGGCGCCCCCCCAGTGGTATATACAGGCCCCCCGTTGCTGCCGCCCACCTGTAAAAGAATAGCTTTCATACTTATCCTCCTCTCTGTCATCGCGGTTCTCCGGTCTCCTTCCTGTTTCTACCCGGCCGGCGTAGCCGCAATGACGTCATTGCTTCTGCGCGGTCCCATGACGCCGGGTACAAGCAGGAAGAAGACCGGAGGACGCGCGGTGACAGCGAGGAGGATAAGTATGAAAGCTATTCTTTTACAGGTGTGCGGCAGCAACGGGGGGCCTGTATATACCACTGGGCGGGGCGTCTGTATATACAACTGGGGGGAGCCTGTATATACCACTATAGGGCCTGTATATACCACTAATGGGGGCCTGTATATACCACTGGGGGGGCCTATATATACCACTGAGGGGGGCGCCTGTATATACAACTGGGGGAGCCTGTATATACCACTATGGGGCCTGTATATACCACTAATGGGGGCCTGTATATACCACTGGGGGAGCCTGTATATACCACTGGGGGGGCCTGTATATACCACTGAAGGGGGCCTGTGTATACCATACCACTGGGGGGGCCTGTATATACCACTGGGGGGGCGCCTGTATATACAACTGGGGGAGCCTGTATATACCACTGGGGGGAGCCTGTATATACCACTGTGGGGGCCTGTATATACCACTGTGGGGGTCTGTATATACGGGCCTGTATATACCACTTGGGGAGCCTGTATATACCACTGGGGGGGCCTGTATATACCACTAAAGGGGGCCTGTATATACCATACCACTGGGGGGCCTGTATATACCACTGAAGGGGGCCTGTATATACCACTGAAGGGGCCTGTGTATACCATACCACTGGGGGGGCCTGTATATACCACTGGGGGGGACCAGTATATACAACTGGGAGGAGCCTGTATATACCACTGGGGGGCATGTATATACCACTAATGGGGGCCTGTATATACCACTGGGGGGCCTGTATATACCACTGGGAGAGCCTGTATATACCACTGAAGGGGCCTGTGTATACCATACCACTGGGGGGGCCTGTATATACCACTGGGGGGGACCAGTATATACAACTGGGAGGAGCCTGTATATACCACTGGGGGGTCTTTATATACCACTGTGGGGGCCTGTATATACCATTGGGGGGCATGTATATACCACTAATGGGGGCCTGTATATACCACTGGAGGGCCTGTATATACCACTGGGGGGGCGCCAGTATATACAACTGGGGGGCCACCAGTATATACAACTGGGGGTCCTGTATATACCGCTGTGGGGGCCTGTATATACCACTAATGGGGGCCTGTATATACCACTGGGGGGGGCCTGTATATACCACTGGGGGAGCCTGTATATACCACTGGGGGGCCTGTATATACTACTGGGGGAGCCTGTATATACCACTGAAGAGGGCCTGTATATACCATACCACTGGGGGGCCTATATATACCACTGGGGGGCGCCTGTATATACAACTGGGGGGAGCCTGTATATACAACTGGGGGAGCCTGTATATACCACTGGGGGGAGCCTGTATATACCACTGTGGGGGCCTGTATATACCACTGTGGGGGTCTGTATATATGGGCCTGTATATACCACTGGGGGAGCCTGTATATACCACTGGGGGGCCTGTATATACCACTAAAGGGGGCCTGTATATACCATACCACTGGGGGGCCTGTATATACCACTGAAGGGGGCCTGTATATACCACTGAAGGGGCCTGTGTATACCATACCACTGGGGGGGCCTGTATATACCACTGGGGGGGACCAGTATATACAACTGGAAGGAGCCTGTATATACCACTGGGGGGCCTTTATATACCACTGTGGGGGCCTGTATATACCATTGGGGGGCATGTATATACCACTAATGGGGGCCTGTATATACCACTGGGGGGCCTGTATATACCACTGGGAGAGCCTGTATATACCACTGAAGGGGCCTGTGTATACTATACCACTGGGGGGGCCTGTATGTATATACACTGGGGGGGACCAGTATATACAACTGGGAGGAGCCTGTATATACCACTGGGGGGTCTTTATATACCACTGTGGGGGCCTGTATATACCATTGGGGGGCATGTATATACCACTAATGGGGGCCTGTATATACCACTGGAGGGCCTGTATATACCACTGGGGGGCCACCAGTATATACAACTGGGGGTCCTGTATATACCGCTGTGGGGGCCTGTATATACCACTAATGGGGGCCTGTATATACCACTGGGGGGGCCTGTATATACCACTGGGGGAGCCTGTATATACCACTGGGGGGCCTGTATATACCACTGGGGGAGCCTGTATATACCACTGAAGAGGGCCTGTATATACCATACCACTGGGGGGCCTATATATACCACTGGGGGGGCACCTGTATATACCTCTGGGGGGCCTGTATATACCACTGTGGGGGTCTGTATATACGGGCCTGTATATAAGACTTGGGGGGCCTGTATATACCACTAGGGAGCCTGTATATACCACTGGGGGGGCCTGTATATACCACTGGGGGGCCTGTATATACCACTGAAGGGGGCCTGTATATACCATACCACTGGGGGGCCTGTATATACCACTGAAGGGGGCCTGTATATACCATACCACTGGGGGGCCTGTATATACCACTGAAGGGGGTCTGTATATACCACTAATGGGGGCCTGTATATACCACTGAGGGGGGCTGTAACCTCTGATGGGGGCCTGTATATACCACTGAGGGGGACCTGTATATACCACTAAGGGGGGGCCTGTATATACCACTGATGGGGGCTGTAACCTCTAATGGGGGGCCTGTATATACCACTGATGGAGGGGCCTGTAGATACCACTGAGGGTAGCTGTGTACAAAATGGAGCAATGTGTCCATGATTTCACTGCAACCAGAGATCTGTTCAGAAGTTGGTCACAGATATCTGTGTGTGTAAAGTGGCTTTTTCGCTTGTGAGTAGCATCTGTAATGTCTCTCTGAAGCGTCCAACAGTAGTCTGCTATCATTGTAATGCTCCATCTTCCCTGGTATCTTCTTTACATCTCTTTAATGTCCTGGTGGAGTCATTCACCTTGCTCTTAACTCACAGCTCCTAAATTTTCAGGAAAGTTGTCAAGGTGGGAATGGAAAGCTTGAAATGCTTTCAGCATTCGTCCGACGATTTGTTTGTAGTCAGGGTCTTTGTTATTGCCTAAAAATTTCTCTATGACCTCTTTAAATGCAATGATCCCTTCTTATTGAGGATGCGTTGTGGTATTGATAAACTCTTGATCAGCTATAAGCCTTCTAATGTCTGGTCCGACGAACACACCTTCCTTAAATTTTGCCTCCGAGAGGCCTGGAAACTTGGCGACCAAGTATTTGAAGCATTCTCCATCTTTTGGAAGTGATTTTACGAATTGCTTCATCAATCCCAATTTGATGTGGAGAGGTGGTAGAAGAACATTATGGGGAGGAACCAAAGTTTCTCGAGGGACATTTTTTTCACCAAATGTGAGCATCCTCAGCTGCCAATTCTTCTTGGTCCAGTGAATTTGTCGGTCTCGACTGTCCCATGGACACAGAAAACAAGGGTATTTGGTATACCCAGCTTGTTGCCCGAGCAGCATGCACAAGACTTTCAAATCCCCACACACTTGCCAACTGTGGTCTTGATATTTAAGTTTACGGAGAACCAATTCCAAGTTCTCATAGGTTTCCTTGAGGTGTACGGAATGACCTACAGGGATGGAAGCATAAAAAACGCCGTTGTAAAGTAAAACTGCTTTGAGACTTCTTTTTGAAGAATCTATAAAAAGACGCCATTGCGCTGAATCATATTGGATTTTGAATTGACTCATTAAACCTTCGACATCGATGCAATAATCCAACTTATCTTCCTGGGCAAAGTAAGGAACGTACTCGTCTTCATGATGTCTGAACCATGAAAAAGGCACTCCTGGCAACAATAAATTCTTGCTTTTGAGCCTTGAGCCGAGTAACTCAGCGGCATCTTTGGGAAGATTCAAGTTTCTTACCAAATCATTCATCTCCTCCTGGGAAAACAATTTTGGTCTTGTATCATCTTCAAAGTCAGAACTTGATTCGTCATCTGGTTCAGGTATGACTCCACCTTCATCGGAGCTAGTTATCTCTTCAAAGGTAGCAGGGGCCTTGGGTACTGGTATATCTGTGCCATGGAGGATGGGACGAATTGCTGAGTGAATATTGGGGTATGAAATGGAATGCTTCCATTTTTAATTATAGCCTTTCATATCGCATGAACAAAAGTAACAATCGTCACTATGGTTCTTTTGCTCTCGCCATACCATAGGAATCCCATAACGGAAAGCTTTTTTCTTACCCTTAAACCAATTTCGGAGGTCCTCAACACACTGTTTGCACACTTTATGAGGTGCCCAAGCTTTATCTTGATCTCCAAGCTTTAGTCCGAAATATGTGAAGTATACTTTTTTCACAAAGTCTGTAATATTCTGCTGTTGTTTCAACACTGTATATTCACCACAAATGTGACAGAAACTATCAGGCGAATTAATTCACTTCCGCTGAGCCATAATGCTAATTTTGGGAAACACGGTTGAATATGACGAGCTAACACAAACTGAGATTAAAAAGTGTGCACAGGCGAGAACCAACATAAAACAATTGAAACAAGCCCAGGCATGTCAGAGCCCGCTCATTCAGCTTACAAAATGTTGATGCTGGTTTCATTAGCTCACTCTGAAAGTTCTTTTCTTTGAAAGTTATATTTTTTTGCATTGTATATCTTCAATGCATTGATGTGAATTAATTAATAGTAATTTTGACTTTCAAAACCCTAAGATAAAAAAAATACCAAAAATTTAGAAAAATGTACTATATTTGAAGAGAATTTTGCATGTTGTGTCAAATCCTGACGTCCAGGATTTTTTTCAATATTTTTTTCGTTTTCAGCAACCAAAATACATGGAAATTAGATGAAAATAATCAAACAGCTTTTTAGGCTGGCTTCACACCATGCCACAGTCCGGTCCGGGGCTGTCAGGCATGAACCTGACAGCCTCGGACCGGATCAGCACACAGAACCGGAGGGCCAAATGTGCCCTCCGGTCCTGTGTACAGCCGGACGCAGCTGCAGTTGCTAATGATTCAAAACTGTGGCTCGCAATTAGCTAGCCGCGGTCCTGAAATCACAGCGGCGTGCAGTCACCGGTGTCCGGTTCCCGTATCCCGGCCCCATAGGCTCCCATGTTAGGGAGCATCGGATTGCCCTGGATCCGGGCAAATCTGGGTGAATCCGGGATATGGGTTTTTGGAGAGATTTTTCTCCCCGGACACAAAAACGTTGCAAGCAACGTTTTTGTGTCTGGTGGCAACGTTTTTGTGTCCGGTGAGAATAATCTGAATTCTCCCGGATTCATCCGGAGAAATGGAAACCAGATGGGCTACTATGGGGCCAAAAACCGGTCCGGGGCTGTATGGTTTACACCGGACAGCCCCGGACCGGACTGCTCCGTGGCGTGAAGCCAGCCTTAGTCGCAGACCTGTGTAATAAGTCTATGAATAAACCTAAAAAATTGTCCGGTCATCTGAGCAAGTAACAAAAGTGTAATTGTATATAACATTTTGCAATGTGTAAAGGTGAGTTTTACAGTGTTGGCCAAAAGTATTGACACCCCTGCATTTCTGTCAGATAACATTCAGTTTCTTCCTTTGCAATCACAAATTCTTTGGTATTAT
Organism: Allobates femoralis; assembly: GCA_033576535.1. Lineage (NCBI taxonomy): Eukaryota > Metazoa > Chordata > Amphibia > Anura > Aromobatidae > Allobates > Allobates femoralis. Next base: position 388,647,976 of record JARQOC010000005.1, on the reverse strand, counting down.
TATCTTCATTTAATTTGTCTTCAATGAAAAAAACACTAAAAGAATTGTCCTAAAGCCAAATTGGATATAATTCCACACCAAACATAAAAAAGGGGGTGGACAAAAGTATTGGCACTGTTAGTAAAATCATGTGATGCTTCTCTAATTTGTGTAATTAACAGCACCTGTAACTTACCTGTGGCACCTAATAGTTGTTGGCAATAACTAAATCACACTTGCAGCCAGTTGAAATGGATTAACGTTGACTCAACCTCTGTCCTGTGTCCTTGTGTATACCACATTGAGCATGGAGAAAAGAAGAAGACCAAAGAACTGTCTGAGGACTTGAGAAACCAAATTGTGAGGAAGCATGAGCAATCTCAAGGCTACAAGTCCATTTCCAAAGACCTGAATGTTCTTGTGTCTACCGTGCGCAGTGTCATCAAGATGTTTAAAGCCCATGGCACTGTGGCTAACCTCCCTAGATGTGGACGGAAAAGAAAAATTGACGAGAGATTTCAAGGCAAGTTTGTGCGGATGGTGGATAAAGAACCTCGACTAACATCCAAACAAGTTCAAGCTGCCCTGCAGTCTGAGGGTACCACAGTGTCAACACGTACTATCCGTCGGCGTCTGAAAGAAAAGGGACTGTATGGTAGGAGACCCAGGAAGACTTACTTCTTACCCCGAGACATAAAACAGCCAGGCTGGAGTTTGCCAAAACTTACTTGAGAAAGCCTAAAACGTTTTGTAAGTATGTTCTCTCTTTTTGGGCAAAGGCATCAACATAGAGTTTACATGAGAAAAAAGAGGCATTCAAAGAAAGGAACACGGTCCCTACAGTCAAACATGGCGGAGGTTCCCTGATGTTGATGTTTTGGGGTTGTTTTGCTGCCTCTGGTACTGGACTGCTTGACCGTGTGCATGGCATTATGAAGTCTGAAGACTACCAACAAATTTTGTAGCATAATGTAGGGCCCAGTGTGAGAAAGCTGGGTCTCCCTCAGAGGTCATGGGTCTTCCAGCAGGACAATGACCCAAAACACACTTCAAAAAGCACTAGAAAATGGTTTGCGAGAAAGCACTGGACACTTCTAAGGTGGCCAGCAATGAGTCCAGACCTGAATCCCATAGAACACCTGTGGAGAGATCTAAAAATGGCAGTTTAGAGAAGGCACCCTTCAAATATCAGGGACCTGAAGCAGTTTGGCAAAGAAGAATGGTCTAAAATTCCAGCAGAGCATTGTAAGAAACTCATTGATGGTTACTGGAAGCGGTTGATCGCAGTTATTTTGACTAAAGGTTGTGCAACCAAGTATTAGGCTGAGGGTGCCAATACTTTTGTCCGGCCCATTTTTGGAGTTTTGTGTGAAATGATCAATGTTTTGCTTTTTGCTTCATTCTCTTTTGTGTTTTTTCATTGAAGACAAATTAAATGAAGATAATAATATCAAAGAATTTGTGATTGCAATCATTTTCAGGAAGAAACTGAGTATTATCTGACAGAATTGCACGGGTGTCAATAATTTTGGCCAACACTGTAGTTCCAAACTCTGCTGTTCAACTACTTACACTTACTAACAGCAGCGTTAAAATAGCATAATTCCAGGGGAGTGTCTGTAATTACAGTTACATGTCCTTGACGTGCAGGGTTCTTAAAAGATTTTTAACCTTTAAAGTAAACTCTATAAAGAAAAAGAAATGCTCACACTTAGTGAGCAGGACAATGATTATGGCAGATGGTGTAGCACAACCAGGGGGCTATCAGAGGCTGTTTAAAACATAACATCTGGCTAAGAAATGCTGACTTTGACATTTTTTGCCTGTACAGTGTAGGGATAGGAATGCTCAGAGCACGTGGCATAGGAATAGACAAAGGCCTAATGCAATTGTGGTGTACTATTTCAGTGCTGAAAATGGGAGTGAAAGTCTCAGAATTCCAAGATTTAAGTAATACTCAATGAACTATTATAGGAATCTCATCATCACCACTCATAGTGTAACAGTGAATTAATACATCTATGATATACAGCAGCAACAGTATCTTAAAGTATACCTGTCACCAGATTTTTCAGTCTATCTGACCGACACCACGTAATTATAGGGCGAGAGACTTTTTAAAAGTATTTATTCTGTGTACAGAGGAAGTCAAGGCATAATAGGCACCTTCATAAAATGCACCATATGAATGTGCTGAATGTGACATTTTTAGTTTAAAAGCCAAAAATCTGGTGACAGATACCCTTTAATGGCTGATTTTATTTTATGCAGTGTTAGCAAGCAAGGGTAGCATCAAACCAATGATTGCAAATTGTGTAGCTAAATCCAATTTTAATTTTAAAGCTTATTTATGTATGTTAATGAAAATGTGATCTCTGTGACTTGAGACGTGGCTTTTTTGTAACACCTTAACGATGGCCGTGTGATTTAAAAGCATCAGTAAATTAGGTTACTTCTTCTAGTCTGACTATTTAAATAGAAAGTAAAAAGTCAGTAGCACCCCCCAGCAATGGAAAATCACAAGGGTTTCAGCTTTTTTTTGGTCCCCAGTCATGTGATTACCATTATACACCACATATATCTACAGTGTACCTCCTACAGATTACTACATATAATAGTTTTGTACTATACAAAAAGTCAAAAGGGATCCTAACTTTTCTTCAATATCAACAGACAAAAATTTAGTCTTTCCTGTTTAAGTCAAGGGTACCAGAGGCAGCCTTCGAGTCAGAGGATGTCCGGAGACTATCTGAGCGTCATTTCATGTGCTTCATCCCTCCACCACAAACTGTTCTATAAAAGGATGCCGGGTCTGTAGCAAGCAGGGTGGGAGGAGTGATTCTCGCTACTATTGACTCATGTGCCCATCCCGACCACGACTTTGTGTTAGCCCCTGCTTTGAGATCTTCCATACATCTCAAAATTAGTTGTCATGAATTATAAAATAAGTAAACCTTTTAAGGGTATATTGACCCACCCCCAAGGCTGTGGGGTACCCGGTTCCGGGTGTTGATTAACAAGGGTTTTCACAAGCGGTCTGTGCCCTGTCCCGTGGCCCTGGCGGTTGCTGAAAAAGGGGTTAAAAATAAAAAAAAAGGAAAGGATTTGTGACGTCACCTACGGACACATATTTACATTTCTTTACATTTCTTTACTTTACACTTTACATACACTCTCCATACCTGGACGGGGGCTGACCTTGGTTACTACGGCTAGACCTATGTAGCTCAGGTGTCTCAGCTTGTCCGTAGTGTACTCTAGTGTCTGTACTCCAGTGTCTGTACTCTGAGTGGACTTATGTGTTATAGGTATACTGGGTAATTGTCTGCAAGGCCTTTGTCTTACTACAGGACTTACAGGTACACCAATTGCAGGATCCTCTGGTTCTGCTGCAATGGGGGTTGTTCTTGAACTTAAACAGGTTCTTCTGGAACTCTGAAAGGTTTTTCCAGTCTTCCTTGATCTTCCACTGGTTGAAGAAAGGTGATTACAGGTACTATTATGGCCTCAATATGAAGGAGCCAATCTTCAGGAAAATCTCAAAGTACTGTATGAATCACTTTTTCCTTTTCTTATTCTATTTGATGTGTACAGGGGTCTTCTTCTTGTGGTTTTAGTTGTTCAGGACATTGTTTGAGTTGGTCTCTAGAAACTGTTGCAGTTGTTCTTCCTCCATCTTTATTGATTAAGCAAGTCTTTCTATTGTCAAAGTTAGAATTTAGCACTGTGTAAAGTTCTGCTTCCCATTGGTCGTCTAGTTTATGAACTCTTCTTCTTCTCTTGAGTACCAATTCTCCAGGTGTTAAGGGAACAACTTGTGCATTTTTGTTGTAACTTCTCTCTTGCTTGTCTCTGATCTGGTTTAGACTTTTCTCCACGCATTCTTGTACTCTCCTGTACTGTTCTTTGTGGTTGGAGTCCCAATCAGCATCAGGTGAATCAGTTTCAGGTATCACAATTTCCATTTCGAGATCAACTGATAATTTTCCGGGTCTTGCTCGCATTAGATATGCTGGTGTGCAATTGGTGGAACTTATAGGTATGTTGTTATACTTGTCTACTAAGTCAGGTAACTTCTCCAGCCACATGTTTCTTTCTTCCAAAGGCAGAGTTTTTAGCAGGTCTATGACCACATTGTTCATCTTCTCACACATGCCGTTGGTTTATGGATGGTAAGATGTGGTTTAGATTTTCTTGCTCCCATATACATGGCAAAACTCTTGGAATATCTCAGCTTCAAATGCAGAACCTTGATCGGTCAACACCTGCTCCGGATACCTATGTGGTCTACAGAAGTAGGCTTGAAAGGCTTTTGCTGCAGTTTCCGCTGTTAAGTCAGAAATCTTGCATAGTGGTCCACCATCATTAAGGCATAAATGTAGCCTGATCTGCTGGGTGTCAGCTTCACGTGATCAAGGGCTACTATCTTGAGTGGTTGTTTGATTATAATTGGCTGTAGTGGTGCTCTTTGGCTTTCATGGTCTTTTCTTCTTAAGTTGCATGGCCCACAGTGTCTACATCATCTCTCTATGGCGCTCCTCATGCCAACGCAGTAGAATCTTTCACGCAATAGCATCTCAAGCTTCTTCCTTCCGAAGTGTCCTGCTCCATCGTGGTATGCTTCCAACACCATCTGGACATTTCTCCTTGGTACCCCTATTTGCCACACCATCTCGTGTGTTCTAGGATTTACAAAACATCGACACAGCTTTCCCTGGTAGATGAACAACCTGCTTCTCTCTTTCCACAGGTTTTGTGCCTCAGATAGAGCATTCGGATTGAGACGTGAACCTTCTTGGATTATCAGTTCCTTGACTAAGCTGACAGCCGGGTCACTGTCTTGTGTCTCTTTCCACTCGTGATGAGGTAACGGGTTTAACGTTGTCTCACAACGTCTCTGGCAAGTCTGCTGACAATGGGATGCACTGTGGCGGTGGAAGGCGAGTAGATCTATTTCTTCTAGCTCATCCACATCTTCTCCCACATCTGGTAATTGAGGCATCCTCGACAGGGTATCAGCATTGACATTCTTATGGCCTGCTCGGTACTTGGTGGTGAAGTTGTAGTTGGACAACCGGTGTCACATCGCCATCAGACTCGGTGGCTGGTGTTCCTGCCTCGGCCACTGGGAGGAGCCGGATTCCTTCAGCTGATGGCGCCGGTGATAGGAGGGCCTTGTCCTCATATGGACCTGCTCCTGCGACGTCTGCCTCTGTCGCTGAGCGCCGCCGTGTTTCTCCTTTGGGCGGTGTTGGTCGCAGAGGAGCGGGCCCTGCGGAGGTGTCTGTTAGGCGCAGCCGTCGTTCTTCTGTCAGAAGTGGGGTGGGTGGAGCCAGTCGTGCATCACCATCTGGCCTAGTTCTAGGGGCGGTCAGGATGAGATCATCAGGCTGTGAGCTCCAGCCTATGGGAGGTAACCGCGCCCTTCAAATGCATTGGAGCCTGTCTTGCAGGCCGCCAGATATAGTTTTGGTTTCCCAGTGATAGTGTGTGTGTGTTTTAGTTTTGACTCTGACCCTTGCCTGGATTTTTGACTCTGCTACGGCCTGATGATTTTGTACCTTCGCTGCCCTCTCGGTTTTGACTCGGACTTCTGACTTCGTTTTTCGGGTCTTGATTTTTTTCCCCTGGCGACCTTCCCTGCTCTGTTGCTCATAATAGGCAGCTACCCGCTGGGCTCCGCTATATTTCCAGATCCCTGTATAGGGGTTAAGGGTCTCGGGGTTTCTCGGGGTGCTGCCTTACCAGCAGCTCAGCCTCACAGCGGATGGTCGTCACAACCGGACCATCCAGCATTGCTCCATTGCACCTAACTTTGCGGTATCCAGGTGTGTAAGAGGATTATTGTCCGTGAAGGCAGTGAATTTTGCGGCCACCAGGTAATGCTTGAACCATTCCGTGATAGCCCAGACCAAGGCCAGGAATGCCAGCTTGAACGAACTGTAGTCCTCGGGGTTTCTTTCCGTAGGACTGAGCTTCCTGCTGGCATAGGCAATCACACCCTCTTTGCCATTCTGTTTCTGTGACAAGACAGCTCCTAACCCCACGCTGCTTGCATCGGTGTACAGCAAGAACAGTAAGTTGTAGTCAGGATAGGCCAGGATCTCATCTCCAGTCAGGGCCTCTTTCATTTGATTGAAGGATTCTTCCTGTTCCTTACATCATTCAAACGGAGGATCTCTGGTCTTGCCCTTCTTGGCCTGGCCCACCAGGAGATCTTGCAAGGGCGTGGCCATCTTTGTGTAGCCCTTTATGAATCTCCGGTATTGTCCTACCAGCCCCAAGAGCTGACGGACTTCTCTGACGGTAGTTAGTTCTGGCCATTCCTTTATGACGGTGATCTTGTCAGGGTCTGGTGCCACTCCTTCTGCGCTGACCACATGCCCGAGATACTGAACTTTTGGTTTCAGCAAATGGCATTTGGATGGCTTCAGCTTCATCCCGAACTTGGACACTGCTTCAAATACCTCTGACAGATGTTTTAGGTGTTCTTCATAGCTTTTGGAGTACACTATGATGTCATCCAGGTAGAGCAGCACAGTCTCAAAGTTTCGGTGCCCCAGGCACCAGTCCATCAACCGTTGGAATGTTCTGGGTGTATTGCAGAGTCCAAATGGCATGCTGTTAAACTCACACAGGCCCATGGGTGTTGTGAACGCGGTCTTCTTCCGGTCTTCTCCCGGTCTTCTGCAACGGAGACCAGCCAATACCCACTAGTAAGATCTAGGGTTAAAAAGTAATTAGCAGTCTTTAATACAGCAAGTGACTCTTCTAAATGGGCTAACGGGTAAGCATCTTTATGTGTTATGCAATTTACTTGTCTGTAATCTACACACATTCTCATAGTGCCGTCTTTCTTTTTAACTAGGACTAATGGAGCTGCCCAGGAGCTGAACTATCTCTGATTACCCCTGCGTCCTTCATATCCTGTTACATCTCCTTGGCACGCTGATAATGAGCTGGAGGTACAGGCCTATATTGCTCTTTAATGGGTGGATGGTTACCTGTGGGTATATGGTGGTGTACCCCTTTTATCCTCCCAAAATCAGGTGGATGCTTACTAAAGACCCGTTCATACTCCTGGACCACCCGATAGACACTGTGCTTCTGGTGAGAAGGAGTGGAGTCAGTTCCGAAATGGAGCTCCTGACACCAGTCCTCCAGCTGCCCCTTGGAATTGTTGTCCTCTGATGGGTCTGGCGGGGTCAAGGGTTCCACTGTATGTATTGAGTTGTAGTCCACAGTGAACAGCTTGGCATTGGTGGAATATCTGGGCAGTTTGACCTATTCGTCGCCACAGTTTAATATGCATACAGGTACCCTTCCCTTGCGTACATCAACCATCCCCCTTGCTGTCAGGATTGTGGGCCTTCCTTCTGAACACATGGGCTCTACTACTGCCTGGTACTCTTGCCCTCAGAGACCTATTGCTGCCTGACACCAGATCATCATTTCACTCTTTGGGGGTACCACAGTGGGATTCGGGTCTGTCACCCATACAGAATGAAGAAAGGATCCAGCAGAGAATTTTCGGAATGCTTATTTATTTGTCATATAAAAACCTCCATATAACAGTGTGTAAGTCAAAACATGTTGGCTTGATGCACACCCCAGTCTTAATCATAAAGTATTCACTGATCTCAGGGAATACCAAGGCCTTATCATATCGCTAAGCTTGTAAAAGAGCTGGATATTGACTAAAAGGGCCACTTAACATGGTGGGTATGGTGTTCTCCGCAAGGAGCCACCCCTTGGCTGGGTCCTTCCCTGGAGGGATATCTGGCTAGTCCTGTGTTTGAGACTCCTAACCGAGGCTCCACAGACTCTATTTGCACAGTCTTAATCATGGCATAGTGTCACAAGGGTGGGTCATCACTAAATGCACAAGTTTAGTCCCACCCCTTGTGCACAGTTGTGACATATAAATGGATAAAGAAAATCATTTAATATAATACTACAGAGTTTAACAAAGTACAAAGAAATCTCCATAAAAAGCCTATAAGAAAATAATATAAAACTCATGCATATATACATGTCTCATTATTAGAACTAGTATTGCAAAATTATGTCATGTCTTATATTAAGTCCGTGCGGAACCCCCCTTGTTCCTAAATGAAAAATGCAATGGGATTCTTTCTGAAGCCTTATGTCCGCGTACCCCGGATGTCTATTTATCTCATCAATCCCCTGAAACCTTTTTTTTTTTTAAGCCATTTGTTTTATTTAGTTTAGTCAGATAAAACAAATAGTACAAACACCCATACCAGGTAAAAGGGGGGCTAACATAAACAGGTACAAGGGAGGGGAGGGAGATAAATCAGCATCTAAATCAATAATCAGATAAGCATGTAAAGTGAGTAAAGAATCCAAATCAAGTACGCAAGGAGGAGTAGAGGGCAGGTAGATTAGTTAAGATGGGATCACTACAGTGTTATAATCGAAGATACCCAGGGGTCCCACCAGTTTAATACCTTTGTTCTACGGGAACCATCAAAGGCTAACATAATTTCGTAGGCGAAGTATTGGTTGAGACGGTTGAGAGTTTCCTCAATTGTCGGCAATTTTGCCGTATGCCAGTGGGAGGCAACAGTCATGCGGGCGGCAATAAGTATATTCGTCATTATTTGTTGCAATGCAGAAGGGAAGGTGTTCAAATCTATGCCCAGCAGCACTAGAGAGGGAGTAAGAGTGATCAGGAGCCCTGTCAGGCAGGAAAGCAAATAATTCAAATCCAACCAAAACTTCATTAGCTTGGGACAAGACTACCAGATATGCGAATCGGAGCCCAGAGAAGTGCATCCTCTCCAGCAGTTGGGCGAAACAGGGGGGAAAGGACCCCCAAATCTGGAAATGCGGGCTGGAGTTAGGTACCAAATCAGTGTCAATTCCTTGGATTGTTCCAAGTGGCCAATGCAGGAGGTAAAACGAGCCGCATGGGCTGCTGCCGCCTGCCACTGGTCTAGTGAAGCTGAGAACTCCAGGCTGGCCTCCCATCTCACAATGTAAGGGAGCTTATTGTGGGAACGGAGATCGTGAAGTGCTCTATAAATAATTGATACCGCTCGGGAGGAGGGGGTTGGTTGTTTAAATAAAGCTTGAAGTAGAGAGCTAATTGAGGAGAGGTGATAGTCAAGGACGGTCAGGGAGTGTAGAAAGTGGCGAAGTCTGAGATTATCAAAAAGGGCAGAGGTTGGGAGGGAGTATCTAGATTGTAGTAAGGGGAAGGACTCCATCTCTCCCCCCACCAGTAGGTCATGCAGGAGCAAAATGCCCCGAGACCTCCAAGCTGGAAGAGCTAGATCAGGGACTGATGCTTTCACTGCATTGAGGGATATATATCAGAAAAGGAATGGGAAGTGCATGTGAGACAACTTAGACCAGACTCCCAAAACCGCTCTTGTAGTGAGTAGGGGACCAGTATGAGGAGTAGTTCCCAGGAAGGACATCTCCTGGAGGAGTCTGGTGGATCTCCGAGGAGAAAGCCAGGACTCAATTTGAAGCCAAAGAGATGGGGGTGAGTTAACCCAAAACATCTTGGCAATATCCAAATTTACTGCATAGTAATAAGCAAGGATGTCAGGGACTCCAAGTCCGCCCGCATCATATGAGAGGGTGAGAGTGGACATAGCAATTCTGGGGGGTTTCCCACCCCATATAAATCGCGTCAGGGACGATGGGAGCAAGTTAAGATATCTGCGGGGTATAGGGAGGGAAATACATCGAAGGATATATAACATTTTTGGGAGTGCCATCATTTTAATTGTTTGGATATTGGCCATCCATGACAACTGCAGGGGACTATATTGGGTAAACATGGATCTCAAATTGGAGAGAAGGGCATCACAATTGATTCTGACAATGGATTTCAGGGTAGTAATAAAAATTCCCAAATATCGGAAACCCTCTGGGGACCACAAAAAAGGAAAACAAGAGTGCAGTGAGGTCTGCAAAGAAGGAGAAATATTGAGAGGAAAAATTGAGGATTTGGTGAGATTTAATTTGTAATAGAAGGCCAACAAAAAGTCGGAAAGAACCGACACCAGCGCCGGGATGGAGACAGCAGGATTGGTGCATGATAGTAAAACATCATCTGCATATAAGGATATTTTATGGTGAATTGGTCCAACCTCAACACCTGAAATCTCCGGATGGTCACGGATAATAGCTGCCAGCGGCTCCATCACAAGGGAAAAGATAAGAGTAGAGAGAGGGCAACCCTGGTGCGTCCCATTCGAGATAGTAAAGGGGGAGGAAACAAACCCACCTGCCCTCACTACCGCGGACGGAGTAGAGTATAGCGCCACTATGGCAGATTTAATGTTGCCATGGAATGCAAATTTTTCGAGAACCGCGTCCAGGTACCCCCAATGCACTCGATCAAACGCCTTTTCTGCGTCTAAAGAGATGGGTGCACTGGGGGTCCCCCCCTCCTCCAGGATCTCCAAAAGACCCATAACCCTCCTTGTGGCATCTCTCGTCTGCCTGCCAGGGATAAATCCCACCTGGTCTAGGGCGATCAAAGAGGGAAGGACCTGTTTGAGACATTCTGCAAGCAGCTTTGCATAAAGTTTAAGGTCGCAATTTAACAATACAATAGACCAATAACTACCTGGGGATTCAGGGGGCTTATCGGGTTTGAGTATAGTGGAAATCGAAGCAGTCAAACCCACAGGTCTGATAGCTCCATCTCGTTGCCAGCGTCGGAAGAGTTTGAGAAGAAAGGGGGAGAGAATAGGGGCAAAAGTCTGATAATACTGATATGGAAAACCATCAGGCCCCGGGGCTGAACGCTAAGAGCTAATAATTCTTAAAGGGAACCAACCACCCCAAATGACCCCCCCGGACTGTCAATATGTGTCCATACACCCTGCAGACACATTTGGGGCAATCGTTTTTGCTAAAAAAACGGATTTGTAAAAGCTAAGATATAGCTTTATAAACTTTTCAAAAAGGTTGCCGACTGGGCGTTATCTGGGGCAGGGGGGGGGGGAGTGCTGCGCAATATCTACAACCTGGTCCGGTGCCGTGCCTGCACTCCTGTCAGGTGCTGTCTCCCCGCTGCTGTCTCCGGTGCTGTGCCCGCTGGTGTCCTCCTGTGATGGTCTCCATGCTGTGCCCCAGGCCGGTAACATGATTATCGGTGCGGGCTCCGGGCAATGGGGAAGCTTCCTGCTTCCTCCTGCACATCCCTGCCCAGGTCAGCCCTGTACCAATGAGAACGCAGGGCCAGTGATGTCATGTAACCGCCCCTGCGCTGTGATTGGCTCACAGCGGCGATCACATGACACAATGGCCCTGCGTTCTCATTGGTGCAGGGCTTACCTGGGCGGGGATGTGCAGGAGGAAGCAGGAAGCTTCCTCATTGCCCGGAGCCCACACCGATAATCATGTTACCGGCCTGGGGCACAGCATGGAGACCATCACAGGAGGACACCAGCGGGCACAGCACCGGAGACAGCAGCGGGGAGACAGCACCGGACAGGAGTGCAGGGACGGCACCGGACCATGTAGTACATATTGTGCAGCGCTCCACCCCTCCCCACCCCCCCGGCAGCTAGATAACACCCAGTCGGCAAGATTTTTAAAAGTTTATAAAGCTATATCTTAGCTTTTACAAATCCGTTTTTTTAGCAAAAACGATTGCCCCATATGTGTCTGCAGGGTGTATGGACACATATTAACAGTCCGGGGGGGTCATTTGGGGTGGTTGGTTCCCTTTAAGATTTCATCTTGGGAGAAAGGGTTATTCAGAAAGTTCTGTTGAGCCTGGGAGAGAGTTGGGAGCTTGGCCCTAGCTAGGAAGGAGCTAATAATATCTGGAGTAGGTTGAGGGGTGTCAGAAGCAGATTCTAAGTTGTAAAGTGAGATATAGAATCGTCTAAATTGCTCTGCAATTAATATGGGATTGCGGATCGTCTCTCCCATAGGGGAGACGATGTGCGAAATTTTGCGCTGTAGCTCAGCTTTTTTGACCCTACAGGCCAAAAGGGCTCCAACTCTGTCTCCCATTGCAAAGTAACGCGATTTAGTTTTTTTTTAAGGTGGTGTTCAACTTTAGTCAGTAGTAGGTTGCGTAGTTGGTTCCGTAGGCGCAACAGGTCAGAAAGGGCAGATGGGGAGGGAGTGCTGGTGTATGTGCGCTCAGCAGTCTTCACTGCTAAGAGGAGGGAAGTCAGGTTCTCATTATACAATCTTTTAGAGTGCGCCGCTAGCTTGATGCAGTGTCCTCTCAGGACCGCCTTATGGGCGAACCATAATGTGTCAGGGGGGGGTCTCATCCACATCGTTAAGTTGTAAATACTCCTGTATGTGAGCAGCAAGAGGCATTACGGTTTGGAGTGAATGTCAGGAGACGCTCATTAAGTGTCCACTGGTAATGCGGTGGGGGAGAGAGGGAGTCCTCCAATGTAAGTGTTATCGGGGCATGGTCCGACAACGAAATAGTGTCAATCTCAGCAGATAGACATAGAGGGAGCAGAGAGTCATTGACTAGAAAGTAGTCAATATGACTAAACGTTCTATGACGGGGAGAAAAAAACGTGTAGTCCCGTTCCATGCTGTGTAAATATCTCCAAATGTCATGGTAATTAAAGGATGAGACAATCGCGGCTAGGTCCGTTCTGAAGTCAGATGGGGAGGAACAGTCTAGAGATTTATTCAGAGGGGAATTAAAGTCTCCAGCTATCAGCCAGTGGCCTGTCAAAGAAGGGGTCAGTTCTTCAAATAGATGTCTTGCAAATTTAGATTGGGAAGAATTTGGCGCATATACCGAGAGTAGGGAATATAAAACATTATTTAATTTACATGTTACCAGCACAAATCTGCCCTCTGGGTCTATAGTCGAAGATATTAGAATAAAGTCTAGGGTGGAGCGGATAAATATCGCCACTCCAGCCTTCTTGTTAGGAGCGTTGGCAAAAAATTGGTGCGGGTAGTAACGTGAGGCCAGCCTGTGGTTGTCTCCCCTCAAAAGGTGGGTCTCCTGTAGAAAAACTATATCAGAGCGGGTCTTGTGGAGTTGTTTCCTTAATAAGGCATGCTTCTGGGGGGAATTCAACCCATTAACATTTAATGCTAACGCTGTGATTGGCATGGTGAGATAAAGGCAAACCCAGAGCGAGTAGCTCACTCAAAGGGGCAGGACTCCCAGAAAGGGGGGAAAGAGAAAGAGAAGAAAAATGGTGAGTAAGTAAAGAAGAAAGTGGGTCATGAAATGGGGTAAAAATCAGATAAAGAAGAGGGATAAAAAGGAGAGAAGAGCAGAGAGTAAAAGAGTGGAAAGTCAGAAGAAAAAAAAAGGCGAAAACTGGGAGTTTAAAAAGAGAAAAAAAGTCCAGGAAAACAATCCTAGGGCACACATCGCTAAAGTGTTCTCAGAAAGTCATATGTGCTCAGGTGGTCTCCCACTCTGCGTCAATCTTCTTGCGACGAGATTTCCCATTTCTGGAGTGATCCGGACGGGATCGCGGTGAAGGAGGTGGAAGCTTCTCAGTGAGGAAACCCCAGGAGATCAGCAGATTCTCGGCTTGGGGAGGAAAGAGACAGACGTGAGAGACATCGTTTCTCCGTATAATTAGTCTCGTTGGGTGCCCCCAGCGATATGCGACTTCTTTCTTTCTCAACACCGATGTATTTGGCTTGAAGGCTCTTCTTAAAGCCAGGGTGCCGGGGAAGAAATCGGGGAAGACCTCAAAATTAGCGAATCTGTCCGGAAGCTTCGACTTTTGTCTAAGGGCTTGAAGAAAGTCATATGGTGTTTCATAGAAGTGGATCCGTGCTAAAACATCGCGCGGGAGATCCGCACGGATGCCAGGTGGCTTGGGGACTCGATGGATGCGATCGATTTACAAATCGCGACGATCCAGAACAGGCAGCAGCGTCGCGATAAAGTCTTGAAGCAGTGATCTCAAATCAGCGGGGGGAGTCACCTCGAGGAACCCGCGGAGACGTACGTTATTCCGACGACTCCGGTCCTTAAGATCGCAATTTTTAGCCTGTACGTTCTCCAGAGTATGCTGAAGTAATTCGTGATCGTCTATAAGGGAGTTGTGTGACTGTACTAGTTCAGCCATTTTGGTCTCCTAACAGTCCGTTCGGGAGCCCAAGTCCGCCACTTTTCCCCGCAGACCCGCCACCACCGAACAAATGTCCTCTTGAATAGAGGAGCGGAGGTCGGCAAACATCTCACTCATCTGGGTATGTGTGACTGGCCCCTCTGGATGGGGAGAGGAGGCAGACAAGGCAGCCGCCTGAGCGTCTCGGCGTGAAGCGCGGGCTACTCTGGGAGAGGAGGTCGCCATATTGGTTGCGCTTTTTGCTGTGGACCGGCTCGGAGCAAAAAAGTCCGAAACCCGTTTATGCAGGCGGGGTTGTTGTGCTTTTACCTTGCCCATCGATGCCAGGGTCCTTTAGGAATAGGATGAGGCAGGAATGGGGGACAAAAAGTCACTAGAGAGTGCGTTGTAGCCACTTAAGTGCCCTAGGATCCAGGAGCTCCTGTGTTAGGCAGCCTCCGCCATAAGCCTCCAGGCCACGCCCCCCTGAAACTTTAGGGTATTGATGTGTCCACTATGTTCCCTTTGGACATGTTTAGAAACTGCTGAAATATTTAAAACTGACTGGTTATTAGCATCTCATAGGTGTGTACAGATTCTTCTTTTTAATTCACTTGAGGTGCACCCAACCTATTGAACTTGGCAACGTTTTTAGTACAGCAATTCATGAATGAATAAATTTTGTGCGTGCTGCCATTATAATAAGACACAAACCTGTCATTCTTCAGGACATGGGCACAAGCAGTGCACTTATTATGGCCACATCTGGAAAAACCCTTTAATGCCAGCCACGTATCACTCTTTTTGGATGCTGCTGTTAGAAATAGGCTCAGGAAACGTACTGAGCCGAGGGTTGGGGCTTTTTTGGCACTAAACCGTTCATCTGAACTTTGCAAAATTTGGGATCGTTTTTGAACCCTATTCAGAACAGGCAGATATTTCTTAATGATATTTGTGATGCCATTATATTGTGGGCTATAAGTAGTTACAAAAGGAATAAAATTATGGAATTTTTTCATTTTATTTTTGCCCACAATTAAATCCTCCCTTTTGATACGGTCTACTATCCTCTCAGCTCTAAGCAGATAATTTTTAGGATAACCTCGATATGCAAGTCTGTTGGTAATTAGCTTAGATTCCTTTTTGAACTGTTGCTGATCAGAGCAGTTCCTCCTAGCTCTGATTAACTCTCCCACCGGAATGTTTTTAATGACATGCTGGGGATGGCATGATATGGCATTTAATATTGAATTGGTGGCAGTAGGCTTCCTGTACGGCGACACCGCCGCCTCTCCTGTCGCAATGTTACCAGTTAAGGGGATGTCCAAAAAGTTAATTCTATGCACATCAAAAAAGTGGGTAAATTTATTGAAAACATTTACATTTAGATACTCAACAAAATCGGGGAGTGAGTCCTGGGGACCGCACCATACGAGCAAGGTATCATCTATAAATCTTGCGTGCCATATTATGATGGCATGGAAAGGGTTGTTTTCATAGACAATAAATAATTCTTCCCATTCCCCATTACAATATTAGCTAGGGTAGGAGAGAATTTAGCCCCCATGCCCACTCCGCGGTTCTGCAAGTAAAAAACATTATCAAAGAAGAAGTAGTTGTGCCGCTACAAAAAATCCACTGCCATAAGTATAAAATCTTGATGTCATATATGATACAGTCTATATAGAGTCTAATGCATGGGTATAATGAGACACATGAGACATACACTTCTTAAGCAGCTCTTGTATTGCTTCATACAAGTTAGTGCATCAACAGGATAACAAATGTAGTTGCAGAGTGCAAGGCAAACAACCAAGGACATCACAGCATTAAAGGATAGCACAAGTCATTCAGCGTCTATTACTTTCCTGTCAGGTGTTGCTGGCAAACTGAAGCCTGGATTCACTCTGTCTGGAATTATTTGTGGACACAGAATCCTCCTGAGAGCAAGTCACAAGCTGGTTGCAGACCTGATTCAGGAGCACAGGTAAATCATCTGAAACTGATTAAAAGGGCAATTGGCAAGGAACAGGGCAGGGGCATCAAAGCTGAGGACTCCAAATTGTTTGAGGGCAAAAGTCAATGCACAGGACAGGAAACAAGATGGCCGACGACAAGCTGAGACCTCCATATTGGTTGAGGGCAAAAGTCAATGCACATGACAGGAAACAAGATGGCCGACAAAATACACTAAATGCAAACATAACAACAGATATAGCAAAAAAGACTGAAAACCTTACATTACTTCCCCCTTAGGGACAGCCTCTGGATGGCCCCAGTCCAGGCTTTCCCGGGTACCGCCGATGGAACTGGCGGAGTAACCGAGGAGCATGGAGATTGGAGGCCGACTCCCACGAGTTGTCCTCAGAAGAATAGCCCTGCCACTTTACCAGGTATTGCACCCCGTTTCTACGCAACCTGGAGTCCAGGATCCTTTCCACGACAAACTCCTCCTGGCCATCGATGAGTACCGGAGCAGGAGGGGAAGAAGAATGACCAGGGAATGAATTGGGAGTCACAGCCTTTAGTAGAGAAACGTGAAACACGGGGTGAATCCTCATAGATCTTGGAAGTTGAAGGCGGCAGGCAACGTTACTGACAAGCTTATTAATCTTATAGGGCCCAACGTACTTATGACCCAATTTGGATGATGGTACTCTCAATTTAAGATTCTTAGTTGACAGCCAGACCAAATCTCCTACCTTGAAGGTTGGTGCAGGTTTACGAAACCTATCTGCCGCTTTTTTATACCTGTCCTGAGCGGATTCCAGATTCTCTTTAAGCAGAGCAAGATTCTGTTGTAGAGAGGTGATTCTGTCGGCTACAGCTGGGAGAGGTGTATCTATGGGAAGTCGAGGAAGGATGTTAGGATGATAACCCAAATTGGCATAAAAGGGTGACTGCTTGGTGGGAGCAAATCCACCCAGTCATCTTGTAGGTGGCAGATAAAACAGCGGAGATACTGTTCTAGGGTCTGGTTAGTCCGCTCAGTTTGTCCATTCGTCTGCAGATGAAAGGCAGAAGACAGGTTAACTTTAATGTCCTCATCCGGTACGCCATGCAGGCGAAACACATTTTGAAGAACGGATGGACGGATGGAAAGACTGAAGGATGGATGGAAAGAAGGAAGGACGGATGGATGGACGGAAAGAATGAAGGACGGACGGAAAGAATAAAGGACGGACGGACCGAAAGAAGGAAGGACGGAAAGAAGGAAGGACGGACGGGAAGAAGGAAGGACAGACGGACAGAAAGAAGAAAGGACGGAAGGACGGACAAAAAGAAGGAAGGACAGAAAGTAGGAACGACTGATGGACAGACGGAAAGAAGGAAGGACAGAAAGAAGGACGTACGGATAGATGGACGGAAGGAAGGACGGAAAGAAGGATGGTTGGAAAGAAGGAAGGGCGGAAAGAAGGAGGGACGGAAATGACAGACAGATAGATGGACGGAAGGAAGGACGGAAAGGAGAAAGGACGGATGGAAAGAAGGAAGGACGGAAAGAAGGAGGGACGGATGGACGGAAAGAAGGAGGGACGGAAAGAAGGACGGACGGATAGATGGACGGAAAGAAGGACGATTGGAAAGTAGGAAGGGCGGAAAGAAGGAGGGACGGAAAGGACAGACAGATAGATGGACGGAAGGAAGGACGGAAAGAAGAAAGGACGGATGGAAAGAAGGAAGGACGGAAAGAAGGAGGTACGGAAAGGACAGACTGATAGATGGACGGAAAGAAGGAAGGACAGATGGAAAGAAAGGACATCGGAAAGAAGGACAGATGGAAGGATGGAAAGAAGGATGGACGGAAAGAAGGAAGGACAGAAAGAAGGACGGACAGAAAAAAGGAAGGACCGATGGAAAGAAGGAAGGACGGTCAGATGGACGGAAAGAAAGGACGAAAAACGGACTGAAAGAAGGACAGAAGGATGGATGGAAGGAAAGAAGGAAGGACGGGCGTACTGATGGGGCGACGGAAGCAAGGACTCCTCAACAATATCAAAATCCTTAGTATCATCTATCTCTCCATACATACACCCCCCAACACTTCACACTGCTGCAGTTACTGAGTGGACAGGCTGCTTCAATCAGTATTTGTGTCATTGGAGACACAGTGCTGTCCATCCTTCACCCTGATGCAAAGTACCAGATCTCCTGCTGTGTGAAGACATCAGTGACACACAGATGTCATTCACAGAGCAGAGGCTTTGTTACAGTGTGTCACAGATTACATCAGTGTGTGCGGACCCCTGTGCAGATTAGAAGCTGCAGATCCCCATCCCTGGGCTCACACAGTACATGCTCCAGATCACTGACAGCCCGGGACAGTGAGGGAAGAATCACTGATAACGAGCTATTCATTGTAATCATGGAGCGGCCCCCCTGAGTACAGCACACTGTCCCTTCTCTGCAGACCCCCATCCCTGGGCTCACACAGTACACTGTACCAGCTCACTCACAGCCCGGGACAGTGAGGGAAGAATCACTGATAAGAGGGAGCTATTCATTGTAATCACGGAGCGGCCCCCCCTGAGTACAGCACACTGTCCCTTCTCTGCAGACCCCCATCCCTGGGCTCACACAGTACACTGTACCAGATCACTGACAGCCTGGGACAGTGCGGGAAGAATCACTGATAAGAGGGGGCTATTCACTGTAATCACGGAGCGGCCCTGAGTACAGCACATTGTCCCTTCTCTGCAGACATTCCGTACATCACTGAGTCTGGCCGGGGGAGGAGCAGCTACACTGGCAGGTCTGCTCACAGCAATGGCTGCAGGGGAGGATTTCTTCTTGTGGAGAGGCTCAGTCATGTAGATGGGGAGGGCGGGGATGTTGCTATGGGGGAGGGGTTGGGGTAGAGTAGGTGGAAACGACCAGTGTTCATTATCATGCCAGAACACCCCCCCTGGTCGTTCTGCTCAGACGGAAAAAAAAGTGTTATCTAGGAAACCCTGCAGAAAGCTGACACATAGTACATTACAGATTGTCAGCATTAGGCAGCCTGGATATGCACTAAGATTATGTGACGAGCCCGGACAACCCCTTTAATCATCTAAGGAGTTAGGAAACTTCTTGATTGTGGTTTTGAGCTGTCTGAGCCATGCGGTTTTTAGAATGGTGTCACTTTTGGGTATTCTCTGTCACATAGGCCCATCAAAGTCACTTCAAATGTGATGTGGTCCCTAAAAAAATGTTTTTTGTAAATTTTGATGAAAACATGAGAAATTGCTGATGACCTTATGTGATATAACTCTCTGGTTTAATGGTATATAAATTCAAAGTTTTAAATTTGCTAAATTTTTGCAATTTTACCAAGATTCTTTTTTTTTTTTTTTTTTTTGCACAAATGCAAACAATATCATTCTAAATTTAGCACTAACAAGAAGTCCAATATGTCCCAAAAAAAAAATTTGGAATAACTGGGATCCACTAATACGTTTCAGAGTTATTACCTCATAAAGTGACATTGGTCAGAATTGTAAACTTACACTACCGTTCAAAAGTTTGGAGTCAGTTAGAAATTTCCTCATTTTTGAAAGAAAAACACTTTTTTTTTTTTCAATGAAGCTAACATTAAATGAATCGGAAATACACTCTATACATTGTTAATGTGGTAAATGACTATTCTAGCTGCAATTGTCTGGTTTTTAATGCAATATCTACATAGGTGAATAGAGGCCCATTTCTAACAGCCACTACTCCAGTGTTTTAATGGTACATTGTGTTTGCTAACTGTGTAAGAAGGCTAATAGATGTTTAGAAAACCCTAGAAAACCTCTGTACAATTATGTTAGCACAGCTGAAAATGGTTTGGCTGATTAGAGAAGCTATCAAATTGAACTCGTTGAGAATCTGAAGCATTACATTTGTTTGTTCTATGAAGCTCTCAAAATGGCCAGAAAAAGAGAACTTTCATGTGAAACTTGACAGTCTATTATTGTTCTTAGAAATGAAAGCTATTCCATGTGAGAAGTTGCCAAGAAACTGAAGATTTCCTACAAAGGTGTGTTCTACTCACTTCAAAGGAGAGCACAAACAGGCTCTAACCAGAGTAGAAAGAGAAGTGGGAGGCCCGGCTGCACAACTGAGCAACAAGACAAGTACATTAGAGCCTCAAGTTTGAGAAATTAACACCTCACAGCTCCTCAACTGGCAGCTTCATTAAATAGTACCTGCAAAATGCCAGTGTCAACTTCTACAGTGCAAAACATTTTTGTATTTTTTTTTTTTATTGAGAGGGGGAGCGCACTAAGGCGGTAAATGAGGGACACCAGCGTGTTTTTAACAAAGGTAATCCACTCACCTGGTATGGTTGTGAGAGTCACAACCATCTGTAGAAGTTTTGGCCGCTGCAGATCCCTGGATGCATTTGCATACAGTAAAGAGAAAAAAGCCGGGGTTTGTCCACGCTAGACCACAGGGAAAAAACCGAGGATGCAAGCAAACCTTTATTCACACTCAAGCCAAGGCTTTCCCTCTGGTCTAGCGTGGACAAACTGCGGCTTTTTTCTCCATTACTGTATGTAACTTCTACAGTGAAGAGGCGACTCCGAAATGCTGGCCTTCAGGGCAGAGTGGCAAAGAAAAAGCCATATCTAAGACTGGCTAATAAAAGGAAAATATTAATATGGGCAAAAGAACACAGACATTGGACAGAGGAAGATAGGAGAAAAGTTTTATAGACAGACGAATCAAAGTTTGAGGTGTTTGGATCACACAGAAGAACACTTGTGAGATACAGAACAATTGAAAAGATGCTAGAAGAGGCCTGACGCCATCTGTCAAACATGGTGAAGTTAATGTAATGGTCTGGGCTTTTTTTGGTGCTGGTAAAGTGGGAGATTTCTACAAGGTAAAAGGGATATTGAATAAGGAAGGCTATCACTCCATTTTGCAATGCCATGGCATGCTGTAATTGCTGCAAAGATAGCATTCTTGGACGAAAGCAAAGTTTGATGGAGAAAATTATTATTTCAAATAAAAATCATTATTTCTAACATTTGTCAATGCCTGGACTATATTTTCTATTCATTTTGCAACTCATTTGATAAATAAAAGTATGAGTTTTCATGAGAAACACAAAATTGTCCAGGTGACCCCTAACATTTTCACCTTAATGACTAGACCTACACTACCGTTCAAATTTGTTCCTTCAGTCACTAAAGGCTTAAAAGAGAGTTATCCTTAATAATATTTACAAATCTTCATGTACAAAAATTTGGATGATGCTTAAATTAATTCTTCAAGCTCGCTTCTTTGCTCCAATAGTCGAATATTGATTGCTTTGACACCACTTCAATATAGTTATCAGTTGCAGTGCTTGCTATTGGCATGTGAGTCTACCTATATTTTCAGGTTTCCTTCTATTTTGTAAAGGAATGTTACCTTTTTTTTTCTTCACCTTATAAAATGTCTCATTTTACTTTTGGAATACCTGTTTTAATTACCTACTCTAGATAAACCATGCACTTCATTAACATACTGCCGTACATATTTGCAATAAGAAGGAAGGAGCAAACCCATACTTCAAAATTTAGTACTCATAACAGAGGGAGGTCCGTGTTCAAGTTTGGCGTTCGGACACCGAACATTTATTTTATTATTATTATTATTATTATTATTATTATTATTATGATAGGCTGGGGAAGGCAGTGAAATCAGTCAACTGTTAGAAAGACGCACTGAAAAATAATGAGAACAATAAAAAACAGCTATTAACATTTACCGGATGCTTACCCTGCCCTCAGTGGTGTTGATATGAGCTTTTGTACCCAGCAAATGTTAATATCTGTTTTTTATGGTTCCCATTCATTTAAGCGCTGTTTTCTAATATTTCACTGATTTCACTGCCTTCCCCAGCCCATATTTAAACTTTTTCAAAAAGGATGTGGGGTCTAACTCTATTTTGCTAACAAGGCTAAAGCAGCAGCTCCGGGTTGATATCAGACTGGTAAAAGGCCAATATCCAATGCTTTTCTCACCCTGATAATAGAGGCTCCCAGTTGTCAGCTTAAGCTTGGCTGTTTAGCAATAATATAAGGGACCACGTCTTACATATATAAATAGTTGAAGAAAATGATGTAGGATACCACCATTTTTGATGACCAGCCAAGGTAAAGCAGACTGCTTGGAGCTGATATTATCGGGGTGGAAAGGGCCATGGTTATTTCTTTCTTCACAGCCTAAATATTACCCCTGGTCCATACTTGGCACATTCATTAGTTAAGTCAATTCTGGTACTTTGCCTTGCTCTTCCCAATTGCCCTGGTGCGATGGAACTCAGGGTAATGATTAATAGTGTTGAAGTCCACTGTGACTTGACAGCTAGCATCATGTTCAGGGGTTAATAATGGAGGGGGTCTACCAGACATTCCCATTAGTAAACTGGTAAGTCTACAAATAAAATAAACACAGTTTATTTTAAAAACACTCCCCAACTCTCTTGTTCACCAACATATATAAAAAAACAAACACAAAAACCCCATGAAGATCTGACATAATCCATGAGATCTGATGGGGTCCAATAATGAGAATTTGAAAGACATAAAAAGGTTAAATGAATTAAAACAACACACAGTACCACTTTCTTAGCTTACCCCTAAAAACACGCAGGTCTGACGTAATTAAATGCAAATAGTGTTACCACAACATCTAGCAATTCTTTAATAAAACCTATGCGACCTGGTTCAAGTGAACAGACTCCATAGCTCACTCTCGTCATTTCTCATCAGTGGTATTATCATTTACCTTACATTACCTCACCGCTTGTGAAACATTGAGAGTCCCTTTATGCCATACATGATAACCTAGTGAAAGGGTTCATGTAATGTCATTACTGCTCTTGCCGGGTCACACAGAGAGCAGCACTGCCCCCTGGCAAGAGCGGTCATGTCATCAGTAGCCTTAAATAACCTCACAGCTCTCACCAGCTATTGTGGAGGGCATTGTGAGACCTGTAATGTCTCAGAAGCAGTAAGTTCATATAAAATTTCCTATTATTGGACTAGATCTGATTCTTTGGATTATGTTGGATATTGATGAGCTTTTTTTTATTCTTTTAAATAAATTTGTTAACAAGGTAGGGGGTGTTTTTTTAAAGTAAACAATTTTTTTCCTGTGCATGTGTGTTTTTTAATTCTACACTAACCAGGTTACTAATGAGTGTGTCTGACAGTCCCCTCACCATTATTAACCCATGGGCTTGATGACAGCTAACATCAGCTCATTATAATCATTACCCTGATTGCAACCACACCAGGTCAATAGGAAAGAGCCAGGCAAAACTCCAGGTTTGGCACATCTGGGCCAACTGTGGCCTGGCACACTTAGGTTGGTAAGAGCCAAATAAGCATGGCCCTGTTCTCACTAATAATAATAGCCCACAGCTGTATGCTTTAACTTAGCTGGTTATTAAAATGGGGGGGAATCAAAGTCATTTTTTCAATTATTTATTTATTAAGGATGTGAAATTCCCTCTATTTTTGCTAAACACCACCAAGGTAAAGCTGACAGCTGGAGCTGTTATTATTAGGTTTGAAAGTGTCATGGATATTGGCCCTTTTCCAGCCTGATATCAACCCGCAGCTGCTGCCTCAGCTGGTTAGCAAAATAGGGAGGAACCCATGTAATTTTTTTAAACTATTTGTTTTTTTACACTTCAATAAAGCAGATTGACTGCAACCAATCACAGGTGGCACAAAGGGACCACATCACCTTTAGCCCCTTTATGACCTTGGACATAAT
This sequence comes from Allobates femoralis, assembly GCA_033576535.1. Classification (NCBI taxonomy): domain Eukaryota; kingdom Metazoa; phylum Chordata; class Amphibia; order Anura; family Aromobatidae; genus Allobates; species Allobates femoralis. Next base: position 388,624,199 of record JARQOC010000005.1, on the reverse strand, counting down.
GGTACGTCCAAGGTTCCCTCCCTCTTTTTAATGCAGCCTCATGCTGTGAGCTTGCATCATTCCTGAAACATGCCAGCTGATGTCATTAGCAAGCATGTGCAACTAACAGTTCAGGCATATATGCAATCCGTCCACCGCTGTTAACCCCTAACAGTGACAGCATGGAAATTGCAGGGCCTCAATGTGTTGCCAAGACAGTGCGAGTTCAGCTGATTATCCCAGCTGTGGTCATAACTAACTTTTCGTTATCGATGCCTGAGCCAGCATTGCTCACAGAAAGTGACAATTTATGCTGTTCAGAGCTATGTATCATCACAGACACTGCAGTGTTGAGATACCCTAAGGGGTCAATTTAAAAAAAAGAAAAAGTGAAAAATAAAAGTTTTAATAATATGAAAAAAAAACATTAATTTTAAAATGACCTCCCTCTTGCCCCATTGAAAATAAAACTATTAAAGAAAAATACACATATTTGGTATTGACACAGTCAGAAATGCCTAATATATCAAAAGATAAAATTAATCAGACCTGTAAACTACATAACAGAAAAAAAAAGTTCCAACACCAAAGTTACATTTTTTTGGTCGCCACAACATTGCAATAAAATGCAACAATAGATGATCAAAAAATTACATCTACCCAAAAATTGTATGATTAAAAACGTCAGCTCAGGACGTAAAAAAGAAGCTGTAACACAGCCCAGGATCCTGAAAAATGAGATTGATACAGTACTTAAAAAATGTGCTTTTGGTGCCATTTTCTTTTACCACTTCAATAAAAGTATACATGTTTGGTACCTATGACCTCATACTGAACCGAGGCATCATACTGACATGTTAGTTTTACTATGTGCAGAACATGATGAATAAAAATAAAATGTGTAATTTAACTTTTTTGCAATTTTACCTTACTTTGAATTTTTTTCCGTTTTCCAGTACACTATATGGTAAAATGTCAATCAAAATTACAACTCATCCTGCAAAAAACAAGCCCTCATATATCTACTGTATATTGACGGAAAAGTATAAACATTATGGCTCTTTGAAGAAAAGAACGAAAAAATGAAGGGGTGAAGGGGTTTTAAAAGACTTAGAGGGGTCTTTATGCTAAAAAAAGTACAAACAAGACCACATTTTAAAAGCTACACCTCACTAAATCGTTAGAACCGCATTCAATAAGTTTGTTAGCCCTTCAAGTACTTCATGCAAACAATTTAAAATTACATTTTTTGTTACTAAAATATTGCTTTTGCCTCAAAGTTTCCATTTTCATTATGTTTAAAGGAGAAAATTGATCACATTATTTGCTGTGAAAATCCTCCTTACTACAGTGCCTTGTGAAAGTTTTTGGCCCCCCTTAAACTTTTCAACCTTTTGCCACATTTCTGGCTTCAAACATAAAGATATGAATTCAAATTTTTTTGTGAAGAATCAACAACAAGTGGGACACAATCGTGAAGTGGAATTAAATTTATTGGATATTTTGAACTTTTTTAACAAATAAAAAACTGTAAAGTGAGGTGTGCAATATTATTTGGCCCCCTTGAGTTAATACTTTTAGCACCACCTTTTGCTGCGATTACAGCTGCAAGTTGCTTGGGGTATGTCTCTATCAGTTTTGCACATCAAGATACTGAAATTCTTGCCCATTCTTCCTTGCAAAACAGCTCGAGCTCAGTGAGGTTGGATGGAGAGCGTTTGTGAACAGCAGTTTTCGTCCATCTTCCCATCAATTTTAACCATCTTCCCTGTCCCTGCTGTAGAAAAGCAGGCCCAAACCATGATGCTGTCACCACCATGTTGACAGTGGGGATGGAGTTTTGAGGGTGACGAGCTGTGTTGCTTTTACGCCAAACATATTGTTTTGCATTGTGGCCAAAAAGTTTGATTTTGCTTTCATCTGACCAAAGCACCATATTCCAAATGTTTGAAGTTTGCCACAAGCCACCTGGCAGACACACCAAACAAGACTTTTTATGGATATCTTTGAGAATTGGCTTTCTTCTTGCCACTCTTCCATAAAGGCCAGATTTGTACAGTGTACGACTGATTGTTGTCCTATGGACAGACTCTCCCACCTCAGCTGTAGATCTCTGCAGTTTATCCATAGTGATCATGGGCCTTTTGACTGCATCTCTGATCAGTCTTCTCCTTGTTTGAGATGAAAGTTTAGAGGGACGGCCGGGTCTTGGTAGATTTGCAATGGTCTGATACTCCTTTCATTTCAATATGATCACTTGCACAATGCTCCTTGAGATATTTAAAACTTGGGAAATCTTTTTGTAGCCAAATCCAGCTTTAAACGTCACCAGAACAGTATCTTGGGCCTGCCTGGTGTGTTCCTTGGTCTTCATGATGCCCTCTGCATTTGAAACGGAACTCTGAGACTATCACAGAGCAGGTGCATTTATACGGAGACTTAATTACACACAGGTGGATTCTATTTTTTATTACTAGTCATTTAAGGCAATATTGGATCATTCAGAGATCCTCACTGAACTTCTGGAGTGAGTTTGCTGCACTGAAAGTAAAGGGGCTGAATAATATTGCACGCCCCACTTTTCAGTTTTTATTTGTTAAAAAAGTTTAAAATGTCCAATAAAATTCGTTCCACTTCACGATTGTGTCCCACTTGTTGATTCTTCACAAAAAAATTAGAATTTATATCTTTGTTAGAAGCCTGAAATGTTCAAGGGGGCCAAATACTTTCACAATGCACTGTATATTGACTAGGAGATCTAGATGTAGTTTGGTTGTTTGGTTGTCTAGATTGTTAGTCCTTTAGCGTTAGCCAGGGCGCACCATGTGGAGGTGAACTAATGTAGCACCCCAGGAGAATAGTTATTAAAGCCTGACAATTTTGGAGGAGAAATAAGAAAATAATTTTTTCAGCTCACTACCATTTCATCTGGAATGTTGAATAAGGTTAGTGAGCAATGCATAGACAGGTCCAAGATGAATGCTATAATAACACACTTGTGCACATGCCAAAAAGGAGTTCTTTCATGATAAAGAGAACTTGAGGCCTCTAAGCTGCCAAACACAAGTGCAACAAAGTAAAAAGAAAACCTCTGACTGGACACCTGATCCTGGCTGCAACACCAGTTTGGACCAATATATTGAGTCATTCAGACATTTGGTACAATTCACAATATTAGATTAAAAAAAACAACAAAAATATCTAATATCACTGTGCAAGAGAGAAGGGCAATTTACAGCCTGAAGAACAACAAGGAGATCACTATTAAGCCTGCAGACAAAGTTGGGGCTATTGTTCTCCTGCATACAAAGGACTACGTCAAAGAACCACACAGACAGCTGATGAATATATGGATGTGGAGTCCTTATATTCTAACTTCCCACACGAAGATGGACTTAGTGCATGCTGACTGTTTCTTGAAGCCAATGGCATCCCTTCTGAATCAGTTCTAAAGCTCACTAGATTTATCCTCACCCACAACATTTTCTCTTTTGGTGAAGAACTGTATTTACAACGCACCGGAACTGCCATGGGAAGCAAAATAGCCCCCCAGTATGCCAACCTCTTCATGGTTAAACTGGAAAATGACTTTTTACCCTTCTGCCCCATCAAACCTTTGGCGTACTTCTGTTTCATTGATGACATCTTAATAATCTGGACTGAGACAGAACATGAACTTCTAAAATTCCATGACAATTTCAACAAATTTCATCCCAGCATAAACCTGACACTGGACCACTCAAAAACAGAAATCAAATTCCTGGATACCACATTAAAAGTTCTAAATGGTTCATTCCAGACATCGGTATATCGGAAACCAATTGACCTTCCCACATAACTCAGATGGGACAGTTTCCACCCGAAACACATCAAAAAGTCTATTGACTCAGATATAACCGTATTTGCTCCAACCCAGTGGAAAGGGATGAACACTTAGCCCTGGTTTAAAAAATGTCTTTCTTAGCTGGCGTACCACCCCACCTCCATTGCGGATCAGATCATTAATGCCACAAGATCCCTAGAAGTCAAGCACTCCAATACAGAGAAAAAGAAGAGAACCATCGTGTTCCTCTGGTGGTGACCTACAACCCACAGCTTGAGGTACTGAGGAAAACTGCCAGGAAACTTCATCATATCCTACACATAGATGACCGACTAAAAATAATATTCAAAGACCCTCCCTTGCTGTGCTACAGGCAGCCTCCCAATTTAAGAAACATCATAGTCCGAAGTTTGATGCCCTCGGATACACCAAAAGGAACTTATCCATGCAATGTGAAGAGCTGCAAGACCTGTGCTCACATAGAGACCAGAGACAGGATACAGATCCCTAACACACAGCAGGATTATAAGATTCCTGGTACTTTCACATGCTCCTCTTCCAATGTGGTATATTTAATTATGTGCACCATATGCCCAGTGGAGTCTTTTTATGTTGGTGAGACTGGGCAACGTCTAAGAGCAAGGAGGAAGTCTCATCATCACACAATTACACACGAAAAAATCAATTTTCTAGTAGCGGAGCATTTTTCTGGCCAGGGACATAACATTGATAATATGAAGTTTTTAATTTTGAGAGGTAATTTCAAATCCCAAAAACATCGAAGAGTGTGTGAATCCAAGTTAATTAGTAGTTTCAATAGTATACAGAACGGATTGAACATCTCTGATGGTTTTATGGCTCATTACCACGTCTAAACAATGTTGTTCAAAGACATGAAAATCTTAAAGACACCAAGTGTTCTTATAAATGAGTGTCCCAAAGACTTTATGACCACTAGGCCTGCCTGATTGAAGATCCTCTCCAAGGCTGCTTTGTTTATTTAACCAAATGTCCAGTCCCTGTAATGTTTATTCAGTCAAATGTCCAATTATTTTAGTTGTGCATGCATGTATTTTGAGTTTCATTCAATATCTTTTCATACCATGCCTGATGAAGAGACCTGAGTCGTCTCGAAAGCTCGCCTTATAACATCATTTATTTTATTTTTGTTAGCCATTAAAAGGTATCACAACCACAAGATTTTTATCTTGTTTCTCACACTGAGAACAATCAACAAAAATCTTCTAAACGTATTGAATGAAATTAAATGAAGAGGGATTCCACATTTTCAAGACGCAATATCCATATTATTGTGTTTCATGAGTGTGAACATATAATGGTACATAATGCTATTATTATATGAATTGCTATCTTATAAGTGTAGAAAAGATGGCCTCGCACACTAGTGACCATCTACAATAATAAAGGTTTGCTCTCCAAAAAAATAAATAATAGTATTTAAAAAAGAAAATTTGAATTAAAAAATAATAATAATTAAAAAAAATATTCCAAAAAAATGTAAAAAAAACATGTTTTTAAGGACATTGAAAGGTTCCTGGACTAAGTAAAAGATTAAATTTGCATTGATACAACATTTCAAAAGGTTTCATGTGACATGGCCTCTCTAAACACTGTAGTGTAATACCCAAGAGGAATGCAAAACTAATAATTACTTTGATTTATTAAATTCCATCTAACACACCCAGTGGCATAACAAGAGTCTGGTGGGCCTCAGTGCGAAAGTTAGACCTGATCCCCTCCTCTCCCCCGTGTATACATTGATCAGATGTATGGGCCCAGTGTAACATTCTAAATACTTTGAAGACTCACAAATTGACCCCTCTCCCCCTTCATAATGAATAATGTCCCTCATCCTGCTATATATGCTTTTCCTACTGGAATATAGCCCTTAGCATGGAATATATGTCCCCCATCATGGTTTATGTGGTCTTCCTCCTCATGCCACCATAGTCTTCCAATTATTAGAATGCATCCCCATATTCCTTCATATATTACAAAGCACCCCCATAGTTCCCTATGTATTATAATGCAGCCCATAGTCCCCCATTCATAAGGTAGCCCCAATAGTCATTTAATTATTATAATGCACCCCCATTGTCCTCCATATAGTATAATGCAGCCTCACAGTCCTCTATATAGTATAATACAGCCTCACAACGCTCCATATAGTATAATGCAACCTCACAGCAATCCATATAGTATAATGCAGCCACACATCCCTCTATATATGGTATAATGCAACCTCATATCCCTCCATATAGTATAATGTAGCCACATAGCTCTCCATGTAGTATAATGTAGCCTCATATCCCTCCATATAGTATAAAGCAGCCACACATCTCTCTATATATGGTATAATGCAGCCTCATAGCTCTCCATATAGTATAATGTAGCCTCGTAGCTCTCTATATAGTATAATGCAGCTTCATAGCTAACTATATAATATAATGCAGTCTCAAATCCCTCCATATAGTATAATGCAGCCTCAAAAAAAGACTCAGAATGAGGTGCCGATGTGCACCTCCTCACTGTGGAACGCATAAAGTAAGAAGTGCCGTTTATTGGAGTGGAGGAGGCGGCACCAGACTGATAAATGCTTTTCACAGTGGAACGCAGTTGGAAAGCAGGCAGTGGAAAGAGGAAGCAAGTGGAAGGGTGGCATCAGTAGGAAGATGGAGGCTACCCTCTCCACCCCTTTCCTCCTCTACCTGACACACGGGCCACATAGCTGCCTGTGTGGCGCCCCTCTGGCTAGGTGCCACAGGGAGGTACTACACCCCAAAAAGAAGGTGTAGTGCCTCCATAGCTAATGGTTTGGGATTGTGCTTATGGAGTCTGTCTTAGCACCCAACACTAGGCCACCTTAGTATAGAGGGACTGATATACAGTAAGTCCAGGGGGTGGAGCCTAGGTTAGAATGGGGAAAAACCAGGAAGTAGAGGGATTTTCAGTCAGACAGTTCTGGGAAGGCAGTCAGTTAGGATACGCCTGACAGCAGAGTGACAGAGGGATCACCCATGTCGAAGAGGGTGACCCGGGACAGAAATCGGTCCAGCATCGGTTGGAGCCAGCTGGAGACGTCTGGGCAAACACCAGCAACATGGAAGCCGAAGCGGTCAGTGGTTCATCCCTGATCGTAAATCAACGAGCCGTGGGTCCTCTAAAATCGGGTAGCCATAGGTGCCACAAGACAGTACCTCACTCCATAGGCCCATAATCGGTAGATGACTACAAAGGTAACGGTTTGGATTCCGGTAACGGGAGAGATAGTGTGTTCCTGCTGTTCCCGTCCATACCGGTCAAGGATAACCTGTGCCTCACCGTACAAGACCAGGGGACTGGCGAGAGAGCTCTGCAAAGGTGGTAGAACACAGAGAGGAAGCTTAGACTTAGGCCCCGAAAGATACAAAGGAAAGGAACATCTATAGACTCCATAGGGGCTCCCTGAAACTGCAGCTATGTTCCCATTCTACCAGACTGTACCTTGCATTGTATGACATCTCCAGTACCAGTAAAAGAACGTTGAAGCTGAATGGTGTCTGTCTTCCTTCCTGCCGGTGCCCGGAGGGTCTCAGCATCATCAGAGGGGTAAGAACAACTACTCCCCTCATCCATCATCACTGCCCTGAGGTAAGCTCTACCTGTGGGGAGCTGTACTACACTTAGCTGCATCCCATCACCTTAGTGGCCTGCCCTCAGCGCTGGTATCCATATAACCAGGATCCACAGGTGGCGTCACAGACTATTTAATCCTTGTAAATATTTCCCCCATCAAACAAATGACAGCCTGGGCACGGAACCGGGAACCCAACCACCCGTGAGTCCCCGTCCCAGCCATCAAATCCATCCTGGTGTCCGAGTACCCCTCTCCCTGTGCTCATCACCTGCGCTGCCACGTAGTGCCGCACATTCATGTGAAGCAATAGCCCGCCACAGGAATCATTGTTCGCCGGGGGCAGAATGAGCCCCTGTGCAACTGGGCCCCATCGCTGCTGCAATCCCTGCTACCGCGATTGTTACGCCCCTGAACACACCCAATCAAGCTGCATCTCTGAATAGAAAAGACAGATTTTGAATACATAAACTGAACACCTCCTAAGACAGGATTGAATGAAATTACAGATCTGTTTCATTAAACTGTTTTTAAGTATTTGTATATTTATTTATATTTTATTTATATTAACTTTATATTTGTCTATATAATATAATATACAATGTACCTATTAAAAATGATTGCTATTTTTATCTTGTTATTCTTGTATTGTTTTTATATACGGTATATAGTTCTTGATACCATTTTGTATTCTGAACGGGCTCATTATATTTATTTGATTTTAATATTTGTTACTGAATGTGTGATATGGCTCGGTGCTAACGTATAAAATGGCATTGTAACCTAATACAAATTTTTCTTAAAAAAGCATAACATTTATTGATATCAGAAGATGTACATTGATACATATGATTAAAAAAGTAATAAAAATAATAAAAAATAATAATAAAAGTACTAAAGGTATTTAAAAGTTCTAAAATGCAGTGACTCAGCGGTCTTCTATGGGGTGAGAGACAACGGCCAATGTAATCCTTGTAGATTGATTCCCAGGGAGGATTTGGTTCAGGTGGTACCTATGAACATATAACATCAATGAGGGTGTGTGCATGAAGGTGTGTTTTCCTTTATGGTTAATTTGCGTGTGCTCTTACCACTGTGGAGCAGCTACAGTGTTGGCCAAAAGTATTGACACCCCGGCAATTCTGTCAGATAATACACAGTTTCTTCCTGAAAATGATTGCAATCACAAATTCTTTGGTATTATTATCTTCATTTAATTTGTCTTCAATGAAAAAAACACAAAAAGAATTGTCCTAAAGCCAAATTGGATCTAATTGCACACCAAACATAAAAAAGCGTGTGGACAAAAGTATTGCCACTGTTAGAAAAATCATGTGATGCTTCTCTAATTTGTGTAATTAACAGCACCTGAAACTTACCTGTGGCACCTAACAGGTGCTGGCAATAACTAAATCACACTTGCAGCCAGTAGACATGGATTAAAGTTGACTCAACCTCTGTCCTGTGTGCTTGTGTGTACCACATTGAGCATGGAGAAAAAAAAGAAGACCAAAGAACTGAGAAACCAAATTGTGAGGAAGCATGAGCAATCTCAAGGCTTCAAGTCCATCTCCAAAGACCTGAATGTTCCTATGTCTAACGTGCGCAGTGTCATCAAGTTTAAAGCCCATGACACTGTGGCTAACCTGCCTAGATGTGGACAGAAAAGAAAAATTGGCGAGAGATTTCTTACGCAAGATTGTGCGGCTGGTGGATAAAGAAGCTTGACTAACATCCAAACAAGTTCAAGCTGCCCTACAGTACAGGGTACAGCAGTGTCAACCCGTACTATCCGTCGGCGTCTGAATGAAAAGGGACTGTATGGTAGGAGACCCAGGAAGACCCCACTTCTTACCCCGAGACATAAAAAAGCCAGGCTGGAGTTTGCCAAAACTTACCTGAGAAAGCCTAAAACGTTTTGGGAGAATGCTCTCTTTTTTTGGGCAAAGGCATCAACATAGAGTTTACAGGAGAAAAAAAGAGGCATTCAAAGAAAAGAACACGGTCCCTACAGTCAAACATGGCGGAGGTTCCCTGATGTTTTGGGGTTGCTTTGCTGCCTCTGGCACTGGACTGCTTGACCGTGTGCATGGCATTATGAAGTCTGAAGACTACCACTACAAATTTTGCAGCATAATGTAGGGCCCAGTGTGAGAAAGCTGGGTCTCCCTCAGAGGTCATGGGTCTTCCAACAGGACAATGGCCCAAAACACACTTCAAAAAGCACTAGAAAATGGTTTGAGAGAAAGCACTGGAGACTTCTAAGGTGGCCAGCAATGAGTCCAGACCTGAATCCCATAGAACACCTGTGGAGAGATCTAAAAATGGCAGTTTGGAGAAGGCACCCTTCAAATATCAGGGACCTGGAGCAGTTTGCCAAAGAAGAATGGTCTAAAATTCCAGCAGAGCATTGTAAGAAACTCATTGATGGTTAGCGGAAGCGGTTGATCGCAGTTATTTTGGCTAAAGGTTGTGCAACCAAGTATTAGGCTAAGGGTGCCAATACTTTCGTCCGTCCCATTTTTGGAGTTTTTTGTGAAATGATCAATGTTTTGCATTTTGCTTCATTCTCTTTTGTGTTTTTTCAGTTAAGACAAATTAAATGAAGATAATACCAAAGAATTTGTGATTGCAATCATTTTCAGGAAGAAACTGAGTATTATCTGACAGAATTGCAGGGGTGTCAATACTTTTGGCCAACACTGTATGCATGTATGATTCTGAGTGTGGAATCTTGCAGACCTTCGCGTGATCTGTCCCAAAGATGTATTTCACATGGAGTGTGGCTACTGTATAAGTGCTATAAAAATATGTATTTAAATTTCTCATATGTGATTATACAGATGGATATGAACTGAGTCCAGAAAGGAATGATTATATGTCTCTCACCTGGTGTGTACTTGAGGCAAATACTGCTTGGTTGCCTATATTTGAAAATGGGTTGTGGTGTCAGGGCTATAATCTGTAAATGATAAAATAATATATTGTAAATTCAAACTCCTGTTGAAGATTAAGGTAGTGGTGAAAATTCACAGGATCTTACCCCTTCTAAGGTATGGGTGACAGGTGGATGTTTAGAAGAGCAATGGTCAAATGCTGAGGTTGTTCAGTAATCTGCAAATATACAGCATAACCATGGATCTTTATTAACATATATTTCTCGAGTCATCTGTCATGAACTATACTGGTATAAGGGCCGCTTTACACACACCAACCTCTGTGACCAACTTATGAACAGATCTCTGGTTGCAGTGAAATCATGGACACATTGTTCCATTTTGTGGCTCTGTACAAATGGAACAATGTCTCTATGATTTCATTGCAACCATAGATCTGTTCAGAAGTTGGTCACAGAAGTTGGTGTGTGTAAAACGGCCCTAAGACTTTTGCTTTAGCTATATCTACTTTACTAGGTGTTGATTCAGCACCTAAAATTATAATGAGTGCTTATAGTTAATTAGATGAGAGTAGTAATTTCACTTTACCTTTCCTCCGTGCTCTGTGCCCTCTCCTTATGGATTATCCTTGTAATAGCTTTCCCTTGTTACAGTGTGGAGGTGAAATTGATTGCTTTCGGTTTCTCCCTACTCGTGGGGAGAAAGAGGTGTCTGCACATGTCGAAGTATGCCGCGATGTGCAGACCCACTTCTTGGTGGCGGCTACATCATAGTCAGCTGACGTCGCGTCACACTAGCGTCAGCGTCATGTTTCCGGGGGCGGGATTCAGACAGAACTAATTGTCTGGATGGGCGATGTCTCAGGGAAGTCCAGTGAGGCTAAGCTCAGTCAGCACCTATGCATTTCAAAAGCTAAGTAGCGGCCTTCTTCTTCAGGGTGTCACCCCCTAGGCTCATGGCAGGAGCGTGGCTAAACAACGAAATTACTGGCTCCGATAAATAAATATTTCTAACAATCATTACTGCGTCACACATATTTTAATATTTCTATTATTTATGCACCCTTGACTATTTCATTTATTATTTCCATACACCTATAATTCACTTTAAAGATAAAATTCATCCTCTTTCTAATCTATATAATAAACTAAATTTATATTTCTCCCCTAATCTATTCAAGAAATTGTAATCTCATGGAAGATATACAGTTGTGGCCAAAAGTATTGACACCCCTGCAATTCTGTCAGATAATACTCAGTTTCGTCCTGAAAATGATTGCAATCACAAATTCTTTGGTATTATTATCTTCATTTAATTTGTCTTCAATGAAAAAACACAAAAAGAATTGTCCTAAAGCCAAATTGGATATGATTCCACATCAAACATAAAAAAGGGGGTGGACAAAAGTATTGGAACTGCTAGAAAAATCATGTGATGCTTCTCTAATTTGTGTAATTAACAGCACCTGTAACTTACCTGTGGCACCTAACAGGTGTTGGCAATAACTAAATCACACTTGCAGCCAGTTGACATGGATTAAAGTTGATTCAACCTCTGTCCTGTGTTCTTGTGTGTACCACATTGAGCATGGAGAAAAGAAAGAAGACCAAAGAACTGTCTGAGGACTTGAGAAACCAAATTGTGAGGAAGCATGAGCAATCTCAAGGCTACAAGTCCATCTCCAATTACCTGAATGTTCCTGTGTCTACCGTGCACAGTGTCATCAAGAAGTTTAAAGCCCAAGGCACTGTGGCTAACCTCCCTAGATGTGGACAGAAAAGAAAAATTGACGAGAGATTTCAACTCAAGATTGTGTGGATGATGGATAAAGAACCTCGACTAACATCCAAACAAGTTCAAGCTGCCCTGCAGTCCGAGGGTACAACAGTGTCAACCCGTACTATCCAACGGTGTCTAAATGAAAAGGGACTGTATGGTAGGATTCCCAGGAAGACCCCACTTCTTACCCCGAGACATAAAAAAGCCAGGCTGGAATTTGCCAAAACTTACCTGAGAAAGCGTACAACGTTTTGGAAGAATGTTCTCTGGTCAGATTAGACAAAAGTAGAGCTTTTTGGGCAAAGGCATCAACATAGAGTTTACAGGAGAAAAAAAGAGGCATTCAAAGAAAAGAAAACGGTCCCTACAGTCAAACATGGCGGAGGTTCCCAGATGTTTTGGGGTTGCTTTGCTGCCTCTGGCACTGGACTGTCTATCAAGCATTGCTCCCACCCAGCCAGAATCCTGCGCCACGCTGATGAGGGGCAACAACCCCGAAACAGCTGTCTGTGGTTGGATACCTAGTCCATGGTAAACCCCTGGCCATATCTTCAAGCTCGCAAGGACTGGATAGTGACTTAAGGGCTACTAATACCCTGGGCTAGGTCCTTCCCTGGTGGGATAACTGGCTGGTGTCCATGTTGTAGACTCTTAACCGAGGCTCCATGGACTTCATCTGCATATTAAAATTCTAGGGAGCAATGCACCTTGGGTTTCACTGTGTTTGAGTGCTTTAACTGGTGCCCGCAGTGTTATCCTCCACTGGTCTTCAAAAGGTCAGTGGGTGCTTTGTGATGTCTGTCTATCAAGCATTGCTCCCACCCAGCCAGAATCCTGCGCCACACTGATGAGGGGCAACAACCCCGAAACAGCTGTCTGTGGTTGGATACCTAGTCCATGGTAAACCCCTGGCCATATCTTCAAGCTCGCAAGGGCTGGATAGTGACTTAAGGGCTACTAATACCCTGGGCTAGGTCCTTCCCTGGTGGGATAACTGGCTGGTGTCCATGTTGTAGACTCTTAACCAAGGCTCCATAGACTTCATCTACATATTCAAATTCTAGGGAGCAATGCACCTTGGGTTTCACTGTGTTTGAGTGCTTTAACTGGTGCCCGCAGTGTTATCCTCCACTGGTCTCCACAAGGTCAGTGGGTGCTTTGTGATGTTTGTCTATCAAGCATTGCTCCCACCCAGCCAAAATCCTGCGCCACACTGATGAGGGGCAACAACCCCGAAACAGCTGTCTGTGGTTGGATACCTAGTCCATGGTAAACCCCTGGCCATATCTTCAAGCTCGCAAGGACTGGATAGTGACTTAAGGGCTACTAATACCCTGGGCTAGGTCCTTCCCTGGTGGGATAACTGGCTGGTGTCCATGTTGTAGACTCTTAACCGAGGCTCCATGGACTTCATCTGCATATTCAAATTCTAGGGAGCAATGCACCTTGGGTTTCACTGTGTTTGAGTGCTTTAACTGGTGCCCGCAGTGTTATCCTCCACTGGTCTCCACAAGGTCAGTGGGTGCTTTGTGATGTCTGTCTATCAAGCATTGCTCCCACCCAGCCAGAATTCTGCGCCACACTGATGAGGGGCAACAACCCCGAAACAGCTGTCTGTGGTTGGATACCTAGTCCATGGTAAACCCCTGGCCATATCTTCAAGCTCGCAAGGGCTGGATAGTGACTTAAGGGCTACTAATACCCTGGGCTAGGTCCTTCCCTGGTGGGATAACTGGCTGGTGTCCATGTTGTAGACTCTTAACTGAGGCTCCATGGACTTCATCTGCATATTCAAATTCTAGGGAGCAATGCACCTTGGGTTTCACTGTGTTTGAGTGCTTTAACTGGTGCCCGCAGTGTTAACGCCACTTCACACACACAGATATCTGAGTCCATTATCTGAACAGATCTCTGGTTGCAGTGAAATCATGGATACATTGCTCCATTTTGTGGCTGTGTACAACATGGAGCAATGTATCCATGATTTCACTGCAACCAGAGATCTGTTCAGATATTGGACTCAGATATCTGTGTGTGTGAAGTGGCCTTTATCCTCCACTGGTCTCCACAAGGTCAGTGGGTGCTTTGTGATGTCTGTCTATCATGCATTGCTCCCACCCAGCCAGAATCCTGCGCCACACTGATGAGGGGCAACAACCCCGAAACAGCTGTCTGTGGTTGGACACCTAGTCTGTGGTAAACCCCTGGCCATATCTTCAAGCTTGCAAGGGCTGGATAGTGACTTAAGGGCTACTAATGCCCTGGGCTAGGTCCTTCCCTGGTGGGATACCTGGCTGGTGTCCATGTTGTAGACTCTTAACTGAGGCTCCATAGACTTCATCTGCACATTTATATGGATACACCTAAATAAAATGGGAATGGTTGGTGATATCAATTTCCTGTTTGTGGAACATTAGTATATGCGAGGGGAAAACTTTTCCAGACAGGTGGTAACCATGGTGGCTATTTTGAAGTTGGGCATTTTGGATCCAACTTTATTTTTTTTAATGGGAAAAGAGTCATGTGACACATCGAACGTATTGAGAATTTCATAAGAATAACAATGATGTGCCTGGCTTTAACGTAACTTTATTCTTTCATGAGTTATTTAAAGGTTTATGACCACTTATAACATGTGTTCAAAGTGCTGCCCATTGTGTTGGATTGTCAATGTAACCCTCTTTTCCTTCTCTTGACACACTGATAGCAACACCGCAGAAGAAATGCTAGCACAGGCATCCGGTATCCATTGTTTCAGATGCTGCACATCTTGGATCATCACAGCATAGACAATTGCCTTCAGATGACCCCAAAGATAAAAGTCTAAGGGGGTCAAATCGGGAGACCTTAGTGGCCATTCAACTGGCCCATGATGACCAATCCACTTTCCAGGAAACTGTGCATGTAGGAATTCTCAGACCTGACACCCATAATGTGGTGGTGCACAATCTTGTTGGAAAAACTCAGGGAACATGCCATCTTCAGTGCATAAAGAGGGCAACACATCATCATGTAGCAATTTCAGATATCTAGTGGCATTGAGATTTCCATTGATGAAGAATGGCCCCACTATCTTTGAACCCCATATACCACACCATACCATCAATTTTTGTGTTCAAACAGTCTTGGAGGGATCTATCCACTGTGAGTTAGCTCAGACAAATAGCGGTGGTATTGTTTGTTAACTTCACCATTCACAAAAGAATTTACCTCAACATTGAACATTATGTTCTGTGTAAACTGTGGGTCCCATTCCAATTTTTGTTTTGCCAATTCTGCAAATTCAGTGTGCCGATCTGGGTCATCCCTGTTGAGATGCTGCAGCAGCTGGATTTTGTAAGGGTGCCATTTGTGAGTAGCTAATATCCGCCGAAGGGATATTCGACTGATGCCACTTTCCAGTAGCATTCAGCGAGTGCTACGCTATGGGTTCTTGCTGAATGAAGCTAGGAAAGATAATTGATGTCTCTTCATTAGTGACAATTTTCTTGCGTCCACATTTTGGCAAATCCAACACTGAACCTGTTTCACGAAAGTTGACAAGCAGTTTGCTAACCATAGCATGGGAAAGGGGTGGTCTCGTAGGGTGTCTTGCATTGAAATCTGCTGCAATGACCCAGGTACTGCGTTCACCAGACATCAACACAATTTCTATCTGACCCTCACGTGTTAACCTCTGTGACATGTCAATGGCTGTAAACAAAGAGAAACTTGTAAATAACTCATGAAAGAATAACGTTACGTTAAAACCAAGCACACCATTGTTTTTCTTATGAAATTCTCAACAAATTTGATGTGTCACATGACCCTCTTCCCACTGATAAAAATAAAGCTGGATATAAAATTGCCAACTTTAAAATGGCCACCATGATCACCACCCATCTGGAAAGGTTTTCCCGCTCCCATATACTAATGTGCCACAAATAGGAAGTTGATATTACCCACCATTCCCATTTTATTTAGTTGTATCCATATAAATGGCCCACCCTGTACTTCTGTTCAGCACTAACGCATGTGTACTGTAATTTTTCCCATAGTCCTGAACTCACATAACCTCAGCGGCCGATGGTTTCTAACCGCTGATCACTAAATGAGTGGCTTACCACACTCCTACTCCATACTTCCTTGTCTAATCACAGTAGAATTTTACCCAACTTCTGCCAGAACCTGATAACAGTTTTCTTCTTCTCTTTTTTTTCACACAATACTACATTTTACAACTAATTCCTTTAGGTTTTCACCTTCCCAGATAGCTTTAATCTCTTGCTGTCCTCACGCACATTCTCTCATTCAGTATTTATTCCTGCAACAAAAGCTTTACTTATTAACCAAAAATCATTTTTATTATTTCACTCTTTATTATGTAATTTTCAGGTTTTTATTATCACTATTATATACATTTATTTAAAATCATCTGTTAGTTTTATTGTTTTCTTAAGTATATCATGTTGTTTATTGGTGTATTAGCTTCTCTGCGTGCTCTTTTTGAATTTTCCAAAAGCCCGCCTATTGTTCCTTCCATATACAGTCATGGCCAAAAGTTTTGAGAATGATACAAATATTAATTTTAACAAAGTCTACTGTTTCAGTTTTTCTAATGGCAATTTGCATATACTCCAGAATGTCATAAAGAGTGATCAGCTTAACAGCAATTACTTGCAAAGTCAATATTTGCCTAGAAAATGAACTTTAACCCCCCAAAACACATTTCAACATTATTGCAGTCCTGCCTTAAAAGGAGCAGCTAACATTGTTTTAGTGATTGTTCCAATAACACAGGTGTTGGTGTTGATGAGGACAGGGCTGGCGATCAATCAGTCATGATTAAGTAAGAATGACACCACTGGACACCTTAAAAGGAGGCTGGTGCTTGGTATCATTGTTTCTCTTCAGTTAACCATGGTTATCTCTAAAGAAACATGTGCAGCCATTATTGCACTGCACAAAAATGGCCTAACAGGGAAGAGTATCGCAGCTAGAAATATTGCACCTCAGTCAACAATCTATCGCGTCATCAAGAACTTCAAGGAGAGAGCTTCCATTGTTGTCAAAAAGGCTCCAGGGCGCCCAAGAAAGACCAGCAAGCGCCAGGACCGTATCTTGAAACTGTTTCAGCTGCAGGATCGGACTACCAGCAGTTCCGAGCTTGCTCAGGAATGGCAGCAGGCTGGTGTGAGTGCTTCTGCATGCACTGTGAGGCAGAGACTCTTTGCTGCCCTCCTTGAAACCAGGCCTTGCTCAAAGAAGCCACTTCTCTCCAGAAAAAACATCAGGGACCGACTGATATTCTGCAAAAGGTACAGGGAGTGGACTGCTGAGGACTGGGGTAAAGTCATTTTCTCTGATGAATCCCCTTTTCGTGGTTTGGGACATCTGGAAAACAGCTTATTCGGAGTAGAAGAGGTGAGCGCTACCACCAGTCTTGTCTCATGCCAACTGTAAAGCATCCTGAAACCATTCATGTGTGGGGTTGCTTCTCAGCCAAGGGAATCGGCTCACTCACAGTCTTGCCTAAAAACACAGCCATGAATAAAGAATGGTACCAGAATGTCCTCCAAGAGCAACTTCTCCCAACCGTCCAAGAGCAGTTTGGCGCCCAACGATGCCTTTTCCAGCATGATGGAGCACCTTGCCATAAAGCAAAGGTGATAACTAAATGGCTCAGGGAACAAAACATAGAGATTTTGGGTCCATGGCCTGGAAACTCCCCAGATCTTAATCCCATTGAGAACTTGTGGTCAATCATCAAGAGACAGGTGGACAAACAAAAATCAACAAATTCTGCCAAAATGCAAGCATTGATTATGCAAGAATGGACTGCTATCAGTCAGGATTTGGTCCAGAAGTTGATTGAGAGCATGCCAGGGAGAATTGCAGAGGTCCTGAAGAAGAAGGGTCAACACTACAAATATTGACTTGCTGCATTAACTCATTCTAACTGTCAATATAACCTTTTGGTACTCATAATATGATTGCAATTATATATCTGTATGTGATATAAACATCAGACAAACACAAATAAAAACCAGAGGGCAGCAGATCATGTGAAAATATAATTTTGGTGCTATTCTCAAAGCCTTTGGCCATGACTGTATACTCCGCTCAGATGTGTGCATCCCATTATGATTTGTCCTGAGAAAGAACCTCGTTGTGGCTATGAAACGCATTAACAAATAAGTCATTATCTTAATAATAATAATAATAATAATTTTAATTTATATAGCGCCAACATATTCCGCAGCAGTTCACAATACAAAGTTCACATTTCAACAATCATAAGCAACAACAATTAGAAAATACAATGCCAAAAACAATACAATACAAAGCATAACATAATACAATAATTAGAGCAAAAAAATGGCCTGCTCATAAGAGCTTACAATCTAACAATGATAGTATAGTCAACTTGAGGAGATGGGGAACAGATAGGAGCAGAATAAGTGGCCACAACCCGTTATATGTGATCCACTTGAGACGGAGCGGATAGGCTATGTCTAGATGACTGACTAGGGATCATGATAGGCTGCCCTAAAAAGATGTGTTTTTAGGGATGGCCTAAAACTATCTAAGTTGTGGATACACCTCATTTCTTGGGGTAGAGCATTCCATAGAATTGGTGCGGCTCAGGAGAAGTCTTGGAGCCGGGAGTGGGAGGTTCGGATTAATGCAGAAGTGAGTCTAAAGTCACTTTCAGAGCGAAGAGAACGGGTGGGGTGATAGACAGAGATGAGGGAGGAGATGTATGGGGGTGCTGCACTGTGAAAAGCTTTGTGGGTGAGAACAAGCAGTTTGAAATGGATCCTATAGTGAATAGGCAGCCAGTGTAATGACTGGCATAGAGCAGAAGTGTCTGAGTAACGATTAGCTAGATAGGTAATCCTGGCTGCTGCATTAAGGATGGACTGGAGAGGGGACAGTCTAGTTCGGGGAGGCCAACTAAGAGAGAATTACAATAGTCAAGGCGGGAGTGAATTGGGGCCACAGTGAGTGTTTTTGTGGTTTCAAAGGTGAGAAAGGGGCGAATTCTGGAGATGTTCTTCAGGTGCGAGCGGCAAGAGCGGGTGAGAGATTGTATATATGGGGTGAAGGAAAGATCAGAGTCAAACATAACACCCAGACAGCGAGCCTGCTGACTAGGCAATATTGTGGTGCCGCACACTGAGAGAGAGATGTCATATTTAGGGAGGTTAGTGGAGAGCGGGACCAGAAGTAGTTCAGTTTTGGAAAGATTAAGTTTCAGGTAGAGAGCGGACATGATATTGGAAACTGCGGTTAGACAGTCATTGGTGTTCTTTATTAGAGCGGGAGTAAGGTCAGGGGAAGAAGTGTATAGTTTTGTGTCATCAGCATAAAGATGGTACTGTAAACCAAATCTGCTGATGGTCTGTCCAATCGGGGCTGTGTAGAGTGAGAAGAGAAGAGGTCCAAGGACTGAACCCTGAGGGACTCCAATAGTGAGAGGAAGAGGGGAGGAGGTGGAGCCAGCAAATGATACACTGAAAGAGCGGTCAGAAAGATAGCAAGGGAAGCAGGAGAGAGCAGTGTCCTTGATGCCGATGGAGTGCAGCATGGAGAGTAGGAGATGGTGGTCAACAGTGTCAAAGGCTGCAGAGAGATCAGGAAGGATAAGCAGAGAGTGGTGACCATTACGTTTTGCTGTCAGATGGTCATTGGTCACTTTGGTCAGAGCAGTTTCTGTAGAATGTAGGGAGCGGAAACCAGACTGTAATGGGTCTAGAAGAAAGTGAATGGAGAGGTAATGAGTGAGGCGGGAGTAGACCAGGCACTCCAAGAGTCTAACTGGACTCTATTATCTTGATCTTTGGCTGACAGCAGTGCAGGATTATACCCTTTATTCTATTTGTCTACACCACATTTTCAAGATGCAATATTCATAATATAGCGTTTCATGACTGTGAACAGACCTATAAGACCATGTATAATAGGCTTGTAAAGGACATATTCTATTTTTATCTAAATTGCTATCACATAAATATAGGGCAGATGGCCTCGCATGGTACTGACGATCTGCAATAATAAAGGTTTGCTGTCAAAATAAAAAAAAAAGAAAAAAATAATTTTAAAAAGTTAAAAGCTCTCTTAAATGTATGTTTAAAAGAGATTTTAAAGTTTGTGGATTTCATAGTTGCTGCCACATCTGCTACTGCTCCAAAAATTCCCAGCCTGCAGGTATCCCAGCACCTGCAAACTGAAGGAAGCCTATAAACTTTATGTTAAAGCTAAATTCTATAGGTTGAAAGAAACCTGTAGGCCCTATGGCTGTGAACAACATATCTAACTTTAGGTTAGGGGTGTTATCAGTCACAGAGTTTCTCAGCAACTATTTTGGTCCCAAACATTTAAGGAAAGTTTTAGGGCCATTTTAATACTTGGAACTTCTTTCTCGAATAAAGGCATGTTCGCCGATTTTTTAGTAAATTGTTTGTGTTTCGGATCGTGAACTGAATCTGCAATGTTCGTGCCGAATTTGAAATTGGCAAATGTTTGGTGAAAGTTTGCTCATCTCTAGTCTAAAGGTTAATCCACAGTCAGGCAACAAAAATCAGAATATCATAGCCCAGAATAAATGCACTGCCGAGCTAAGCAACAACCTGCAGTGGTCTTAGGCCGGCTTCAGACTGCGTGTCTGATCCGATCCGTAGCTGTCCGCTTGAAGCAGACAGCCGCGGACCGGATCAGCACACAGGACTGGGGGCTATTATGCCCTCCGATCCTGTGTGCAGCCGCACGCAGCTGAACCAGCTGACAGGTCAGGACCGCGGCGCCCGCGGTCCTCACCTATTAGCAGCAGGAACTGCGTGCGGCTGCACACAGGATCGGAGGGCATAATAGCCCCCAGTCCTGTGTGCTGATCTGGTCCGCGGCTGTCTGCTTCAAGCGGACAGCTACGGATCGGATCAGACACGCAGTCTGAAGCCGGCCTTAGCTAAATAGCCAGGTAATCATCCTAAATGGATGACAGCTGGAGGTAACCTCACAGGCTTGGGCAGATAGGGCAGCTGGGCTGTCAATCACAATACCAACAACCCAACATGCTCCTGCCTCAGATTGGATGACTAGGCTGTCACCCCAATGCCGACAGCACAGCTGGCATTAGATCCTACAGTATATAGTGTCTGATTCGTTACTCGGTGTCCATAGGACACCATATTTAGTAGAATCCTGACAGATTTGCTCACTTTGGTCAGAGTAATTTTCATGAACATTCAATGTTTATTTGCAGATTTTATGCACACTATGCTACACCAACTAACAATGATTTTTTCTACTCCTTTTATAGACGGAGCAGCTGATTACACTTTGGATTTTGTTTGTTGTTATCATGATTGGAAATTCAGTAGTTTTATACCTTACCTGGAAAGAGAGAGTACGGAAGAGAAAATCTCGTATGACATTTTTTGTTACTCAACTTGCAATTACAGGTAAGAAATTCACTATATTCACCTAAGAGGTTGCTGAGCTGACATTTTCTCTCTGAGTCCATTTATACCCGGAGCTAAGAAGTTAAGCTTAGCCCTAGAATCTAATAATTTCATAACCTTCCTTTGAGAAATAAAATGGAAATTTCAAGTATTATTAATGCATTCATATACATGTAGCTTTAAAATTAAGTCTGCAAAGGCAATTTACTATTACAAGAATTCAGGACCCATTTAAAAAAAAATTGATCAAAAACCCTTAAGCATTTAAAACTTTCCACACAGGCTTGTTAAAGAAAATGTATTTGTATACTTTAATAAATTAGTTGAGGTACAGTTATAAATTACAATACCAAATATGCTATTACATAATTCAAAAAGGATCACCAGTGATGAGGTATGTGAACATTACATCAATTTATAGACTGTAGTATAAAAGTGGGTTTCTGACCATATACATTCAAAGGGAAAAATTCAGGATGATTGACTAAATGATGATTCTTTGTATAAATTTGCCTTGATAGAACCCTATTAAATAATAGTATTTGCTACCAGTACTACCACTATATTATGTACTATGCAACAAATATTATTTAATTAAAGGATGTGTCTGGAGATTTTTCTAAATGTTGTAGACATTGGCTGGTTGTAGTGGGGCAACACTGCAACTGCGGATTTACTCTTACTCTCACATGTTTTTGTGATGAGATGTCATTACTGCAGCCAGAAACAATGAGCTTGAAATCCGTAAGGTAACAATTGTTTTCTATGGTGATATAATTGGCAGCTTGTTAGTAAAAAAATAATGAGTGCTATAATAGCTGTCTTTGTACACAGTATAGAAGTCCTATCTCTGTGACATCCTAGGCAAATGGAATAGAAGGAACAGTGATGAAAAAGATTTGTGGCTCCCTTTCTCATTTGTTGACAAAGCAATTCAGACATTGTGCTGACAATCTAGTTGCTAAAGATTCATTTACGAATCTACTTTCTAGAAACTGGCTTGCTGTCATCAAGCTTTTTCCAAATGTAGGTATAGTTTCAGAGCTATTTCTTAAAGGGTACAAATACATGAGCGTATGTTTCCCAGCATCAGTAGTACAGTCAAACACTATAAAACATAGTGGACAGCCAGGAGTTGTGTGACTATGCAGTGATTGTGGCAGAAGCAGGATGGTACAGAGTTAAGACAGGGCAGGCAAGGAGATTCTTGGCAGTTTAGGGTCAGCAGCGGAGCTACAGTATAGAATACATGATTGACAGTAAATAGTTGACCAGCAGAGTGTAGTCCATTGTAAACGATAGTTAACTGTTAAAGGGAACCAACCACCCCAAATGACCCCCCGGACTGTTAATATGTGTCCCTACACCCAGCACACACATTTGGGGCAATCGTTTTTGCTAAAAAAAAACTGTTTAGTAGAAGCTAAGATACATGTTTATAAAGTTTAATAACTTCAGCCGGATGGTTGTTACCTAGCTTTGTCCTCCATGCCTGTCAGCGTCCTCTCCCCTCCTCCCTTCAGTGAAGCCGTTCTGTGTAAGCCGAAAATTCCCCGCCTGTCTACTGCTGCCTGATAAATTATGCACGCCCATCTCTGCACCTAAGAGCCTGGCCGCGTCATTGATGGTGGCAGGGCTAGATCGCGTCATGAAAGGGGGCGCCATGCCGGAGGAGGGGAGAGGACGCTGACAGGCATGGAGGACAAAGCTAGGTAACACCCATCCGTCGTGATTTATTAAACTTTATAAACATGTATCTTAGCTTCTACTAAACAGTTTTTTTAGCAAAAACGATTGCCCCAAATGTGTGTGCTGGGTGTAGGGACACATATTAACAGTCCGGGGGGGTCATATGGGGTGGTTGGTTCCCTTTAAAGCCATCAATTTAGGTGAGTACCTAAAATATGCTCTTCCTCTTACCTGTCTGCTTTCCCGATTATACTAGTATCTTACGTGCAAGGAGGAAGAAGGACTCTGACACAGCTGACGGCCAAAGCAAGTTCCTGTTTAGTGTTTAACACATTTTTCTTTTATACCCAATAATACATCACAGAATCAGGGAGGGCTTTGCCCCAAGAGTCACTCATGATTAGATTGGAGGTCTAGACATCATATCATTAGCCCTAGAATATACTGTAACAATCCCATACTAGCACACTTCCTCCTATCAACTCTGTGGTCAGCTCACTTCCTCTTTTCTCACGGATGGAATCTAGACAAGTTATGAAATATCTATTGCTATCAACTCAGACAATTTCAGATTATTAGCCATACAGATAGTTAATACTGTAGTCAATAATACAATATAAATATTTTTTAATATTTTGACATATTTGATCCCACAACAGTTCCCTCCTCTGAATAAATTCAAAGATCTTACCCTAATTTATTTTCTTTGCCCTATGCAGCCAGTAAGAGGAAAGGACAGGAGAGGAAGGGGAGGAGACTTCATCAGCATAGAGACAAGCTCCCTAAACAGTGGGAAATGTCTTTGTAGCTGGACTTGCTGCATCCTAATCTGTCTCTACTTTGCCTACTTGTTTTGTTTCTACCCATAATATGTATCAGAGGGGACTATTGATCTCCTTGTGACTAGATATCATCCTCTTCATCCTGATCCTGATTCCTCAGTCTTGGGACTTCTATTAACATCATCAATGCAGGGTCCTTCAAAGTTCTTGTCAACATCTTTTTCACACACGTAACTATGTAACGCATGATTGAGGCTAATACAATCAAGGTGGAAATGACAACCATCCCAAATTTAGCAAGTATGCTTTTCCACCCATCCAAACAATTAAACCAAATATCCCATGGGTTTTGTACCCCATGTTTAGTAGTTAACTTTAACTCAACCTTAATTTCTTTAATGCTATGCTTATGCTATGGGGGTGTATGTACAGCAGGAGGGCTGAGCAATCGGCAGGCCCCACCTTCTTTGGCCAAGACCATATCTAACACCATTCTATTCTGATATGCAATTATTATCTGTTCGAGGGCATTTCCAATGTGATTTCAAAATCTTTCCTGATAGAAATAAAAATTGATGCTAGTGATATGGGCCACATTATTGTTTATGGTTATATATGGAAGTATTGACTCAAAACCAGTAGATACTAGGTCTCTAGCCTTGAATTCATCTGGGACTTTTCTGGAACACAAATTAAAATAATATTCCTGTGTCGGTCTAAAAAACTCCTTAAATTCCCTTCTTGTTCTTTTGTTTGATCGCTCATTTTTGAGCTTCTGATTCCATTCAGGTGAATCAAGAAATGAATGCTTTCACCAATGTGCACTGTCTCACCCAGGGCATTTGTAGTCTGGGTCTACTTTTATGTCCGCAGATAACCAACATACATCCAGAAGCTGATATTTTTGATTTACCAAATATTTATCATACTGATGAGGGTAGTTTAGTAGTGCCTTTGTGGTCTGATTGCAAAAGGAGTTTGGCAGTTTACCCACTTATACACCAGGCCCTTCTTTTTCTAAACGTGTGTATTGTCCAGGATAGAGAGTGATACTGTGCCCTACTGGTTTATGTTTTTTATGAGGGTAATGTAAGTGTATCATGGTCTAACAATTTGACTCCTTAGTTGTAGTGATGCAGGTGAATGGTGTGGATCTATGAGTGGCTAGATACTTGATACTATGAGGGCATGGTACTATTTGACAGTATCAAAACTGGTATGACACTTGAGGGAGCAATGTGTTAAACCAAAAAGTTGTTACTCCATTTTGTATAGCTATGTATTATGTCTGCCCTGTTTGTCCTGTGGTTGGCAGCAGTATACAGAGAATATACATCTTGTGGAGGGAAACTGACATCTGTCTCCATTTCTCTTGCAGCAGAATGCATTGGCATGGATCCATGCGGCCTTCTCCTTTGCACTTCAACTTTTACAGTCACAGGGATTAGCCTGTAGGCACTTTCAATAAGGTCTCTTTGCCAGATCTGTGGAATCTGGTCAGCCTCCCCCTTTAGGCTCTATGTCTTTGTGTACCTGGGATGAGGGAGAAACCTGAAGAATATATATTTAGTTATTTAGACATTGAACATTCTCTCATGAACACCTGTTTTGTTCTGAGGGCTTTTTTCCAACCAATGTCTTGTATGAATTTAATTGTACCATCCTTTATAGAATTTATGTGTACTTACCTGTATATACAGTTGTGGCCAAAAGTATTGACACCCCTGCAATTCTGTCAGATAATACTCAGTTTCTTCTTGAAAATGATTGCAATCACAAATTCTTTGGTATTATTATCTTCATTAAAATTTGTCTTCAATGAAAAAATACAAAGAGAATTGTCCCAAAGCCAAATTGGATCTAATACCACACCAAACATAAAAAAGGGGGTGGACAAAATTATTGGCACTGTTAGAAAAATCATGTGATGCTTCTCTAATTTGTGTAATTAACAGCACCTGTAACTTACCTGTGGCACCTAACAGGTGTTGGCAATAACTAAATCACATTTGCAGCCAGTTAACATGGATTAAAGTTGACTCTACCTCTGTCGTGTGTCCTTGTGTGTACCACATTGAGCATGGAGAAAAGAAACCAAAGAACTGTCTGAGGACTTGAGAGACCAAATTGTGAGGAAGCATGAGCAATCTCAAGGCTACAAGTCCATCTCCAAAGACCTGAATGTTCCTGTGTCTACCGTTCGCAATGTCATCAAGAAGTTTAAAACCCATGGCACTGTGGCTAACCTCCCTAGATGTGGACGGAAAAGAAAAATTGATGAGAGATTTCAACGCAAGATTGTGCGGATGGTGGATAAAGAACCTCGACTAACATCCAAACAAGTTCAAGCTGCCCTGCAGTGCAAGGGTAAAACAGTGTCAACCCGTACTATCTGTCGGTGTCTGAATGAAAAGGGACTGTATGGTAGGATACCCAGGAAGACCCCACTTCTAACCCAGAGACATAAAAAAAGCCA
Source organism: Allobates femoralis (assembly GCA_033576535.1). Lineage (NCBI taxonomy): Eukaryota > Metazoa > Chordata > Amphibia > Anura > Aromobatidae > Allobates > Allobates femoralis. Next base: position 388,597,697 of record JARQOC010000005.1, on the reverse strand, counting down.
GGCTGGAGATTGCCAAAACTTACCTGAGAAAGCCTAAAACGTTTTGGAAGAAAGTTCTCTGGTCAGATGAGACAAAAGTAGAGCTTTTTGGCAAAGGCATCAACATAGAAATTACAGGAGAAAAAAAGAGGCATTCCAAGAAAAGAACACAATCCCTACAGTCAAACATGGCGGAGGTTCCCTGATGTTTTGGGGTTGCTTTGCTGCCTCTGGCACTGGACTGCATGACCGTGTGCATGGCATTATGAAGTCTCGAGACTACCAACAAATTTTGCAGCATAATGTAGGGCCCAATGTGAGAAAGATGGGTCTCCCTCAGAGGTCATGGGTCTTCCAGCAGGACAATGACCCAAAACACACTTCAAAAAGCACTAGAAAATGGTTTGAGAGAAAGCACTGGAGACTTCTAAGGTGGTTAGCAATGAATCCAGACCTGAATCCCATAGAACACCTGTGGAGAGTTCTAAAAATGGCAGTTTGGAGAAGGCACCCTTCAAATATCAGGGACCTGGAGCAGTTTGCCAAAGAAGAATGGTCTAAAATTCCAACAGAGCATTGTAAGAAACTCATTGATGTTTACCGGAAGCAGTTGATCACAGTTATTTTGGCTAAAGATTGTGCAACCAAGTATTAGGCTGAGGGTGCCAATACTTTTGTCTGGCCCATTTTTGGAGTTTTGTGTGAAATGATCAATGTTTTGCTTTTTGCTTCATTCTCTTTTGTGTTTTTTCATTTAAGATAAATTAAATAAAGATAATACCAAAGAATTTGTGATTGCAATCACTTTCAGGAAGAAACTGAGTATTATCGGACAGAATTGCAGGGGTGTCAATACTTTTGGCCACAACTGTATTTGTGCAACTTCTATTCTGCAGTAAAGAAATAATTCATCATTGGAGACTGTGTATGCCGTAATAGAAAGATAACATCCAACCTGCATTTTCAGGTTAATTATATAGTTTTGTGATTGTCTACAGGTTAACTGGATTGTTATGTCCTAGTCCAGCATACTATATTACGTATTTCTGGGAACGAATCTGTCACTCGAGAGGCGTCTCTTCTCTGCTGTGCTTTTTATGGTTACCTAAGTGATGCCAATATTTCTGGACATGCGCAGTGGGGTTGACGCTGGTCAGGATGTCGAGAGAGTACCTGTGGCATGTGCCACAATATGTGCTAAATAATAAGTAATAGCTGCCATCGCGTGACCTCAGTGAGTCACTGCTTACCCAGCCACAGCAATCCAGGCTCTCATTCAGTGTTCGGAGGCCACAGTGACAGGGTGATTTGTTCCTCACATCAGCCTCCGATAAAGCAGAGCTCAGATTGTGATGAGGCTGCCCGTGAGAAGCCATCGTAGAGGATCATGGATGAGTATGAGGGAGTAATAAAGATGGAGTCAAGATATGTGTTTGTGTTTTTGTTATAATAAAATGTTTTTTCTCTGTGTGTGTTTTTTAACTCTTCACTTAATGTATTGGTAATGGGCAGGTATCAGAAGATGCCTGACATTATCAATCCAGGGCTTAATGACAGCTCATCAGCTGCCCTTAAGTCATTCATTACCCAGTTTGTCTTTTTGTGTCAGCCAATCAAAAATTAGGCAGCGGAGGTGGTAGCTCACAGTTGTTTGCTTTATGAGTTCTGAGGCTGAAAAATACAGCAAAGCCTTTCACATTTTCTTTTACAATTATTTATTTATTTTTCACACTGTGACAGCAGGTTGGTTGCCATACAATAATGTGTTTGGCAACCAAGCACAGACACCTTCCAGATTGTGGAGATGCAGTGTGATTGCAACAGCCAATCACAGACACTTGCAGAAAGTGAGCATCTGTTGCCGGTCAGTGCAGTGAATATTAATGAGTGTACAGGGGGAAAGAGATGGCCACTGCCCTCAGCACCACAGAGCCTGCTCCATTGGAACGTCACTGCCCTTCCGATGTGACAGCATCGTGCCCACATCTAGCACATATATAAATATACACAATATATAAGAAAAGTCCCACAGGAATCAGCAGACTCCATTACAATGGGCTACAGGCCAACAAGATAATGGGGCAAAGTCCATTAAATCACATTCCATTAAGGGCTTTAAGGTGTAGTTTGAAGGCTGCACTCCCACTAATCCAGCAAGGGGAAGTGCAACTGGTGCTAAACTTGGTAAAGGGAAAAATAAAATAAACAAAAAGTCAGGCTTCACTCTTTTAAGTACTCAACAATTGAAAACAAAGTAATTCTTCAGACAACAGTCCAACTAAAGCGGCAGTCACACGCTTCCATATCGCTAGCGATATTGTAAGCGATCACGTGCACGCGCGATCGCTTACAATATCGCTCACATCCTGGTGAGATTCACACAGACAGACTCACCAGCGATGTGGAGCCGCGATATCGCTGGTAACTATGGTACACATCGGGTTACTAGGCGCCGCGCGTCGCTTAGTAACTCGACGTGTACCATAGTTACCATCTCCCAGCATAGGCTCTGCCGCTGGGAGATCGTTCATCGTGGTGTTATACACCACGATGAAGCAGATCGTGAAATCGTTCATCGCTAGATCTGAGCTCCGGAGCTCAGATCTGCGATGTCACGATCAAGCGATTACATAGTAAAATCGCTTGATTACATGCAACGATGCCAAAACGATATCGCTTAAGCGATCCAAAAACAGATCGCTTAAACGATATCGGGCAAGAAATCGTAGCGTGTGACAGCTGCTTAAAGGATGGGTAAGTGACCCAACACCAGGCCTTATTCATGTTAGTCCTCTTTTAGCAGAGTCACCCCAGTAGCAGCATTCTTAATGCTTCCTGGGATAGAGGTGGACATTCCACAATGTACTCCACTGCAAGACAGTCTTGGGGGTTACAGGGGATACTCCTCCAGGGGCATTCTCCACCACCATCTGCCACCTTAGCACACCCCATCAAGGCCACTGATGGAGAAGAGGATGGAGGAATTAGTTGATGTCCACCCCCTCTAGGAGATACGAGAGGAACTTGGGCAACACCAACATGCTCTTATATGCTTCACATACATGGTCTTAGGCTACGACCACACTAGCGTTGTGGCCTCCGTCATGGGAGGTCTGCCAAAAAGCAGGATTTTGGCAGGAATAATGCAGCGTTACCATAGTGTAACGCTGCCTTAATGCTGCCAATGAAGTCCTATGGATGATGGACTCTACATCGCATGCAAATGCCAGCAGGTAAGTGCCGGAATTAAATCTCGTGCTATTTCATAGTGCACAGGAAAATATTCCTTGTCGCATTTTCCTGTGCGCTATGAAATAGCGCAAGATTTCAAATTCTGGCACTTACATGCCGGCGTTTGCACGTTTGCATGCTCTATAGAGTCTGTCATCCATAGGACTCTATTGGCAGCATTAAGGCAACATTACACTATGGTAACGCTGCGTTAATGCTTCCAGAATTCTGCTTTTTGGCAGACCCCCATGACGAAAGCCACAACACTACACTGTGTTCCAAATTATTATGTAAATGTTCTTTTTCTCTGATTTTTCTAAATGGTTGGTGCAAATGACAGTTGGTGTAATAAAAGTCATCACCCGTTATGAGATTTCTTCATTAAAATATGATGTATACTCAATGATAACAGTATAATTTTCAAAATGAAAAAAACTCTAAAAGCACTGTTCCAAATTATTACGCACAGTAGAGTTTGAAAACATTTGATATGTTTGATAGAACTGAAAATGCTCATTTGTTGAATTTGCAGCATTCACTTTCACTGAAATAAAAAGCTATTTAACTCCAAAACATCCTAGCAGGCCAAGTTACATGGTAACATAGGAACCCTACTTTGATATCACCTTCACAATTCTAGCATCCATTGATATTGTGAGTTTCTGGAGAGTTTCTGCTTGTATTTCTTTGCATGATGTCAGAATAGCCTTCAGAGCTGCTGTTTTGATGTGAACTGCCTCCCACCCTCATAGATCTTTTGCTTGATTATACTCCTAAGGTTCCCTATAGGATTGAGGTCAGGGGAAGATGGTGGCCACACCATGAGTTTATCTACTTTTATGCCCATAGCAGCCAATGGCACAGAGGTATTCTTTGTAGCATGAGATGGTGCATTGACATGCATGAGGATGATTTTGCTCCTAAAGGCACGTTTTTGCTTTTTGTACCATGGAAGAAAATTCTCAGTTGGAAACTCTATATACGTTGCAGAGGTCATTTTCATACCTTCAGGAACCTTAAAGGAGCCTACCAGCTGTTTCCCAATGATTCCAGCCCAAAACATGACTCCTCCACCTCCTTGCTGACGTCGCAGCCTTGTTGGGACATGGTGGCATCCACCAACCATCCACTACTCTATTCATGTGGACCATCCAGGGTTGCTCATCACTCATCAGTAAACAAGACTGTTTGAAAATTAATCTTCATGTATATCTTGACCCACTGCAACTGTTTCTGCTTGTGAGCACTGTTTAGGGGTGGCCAAATAGTAGGTTTATGCACCACAGCAAGCCTTTGAAGGATCCTACACCTTGAGGTTCGAGGGACCCAGAGGCACCAGCAGCTTCAAATATCTGTTTGTTGGTTTGTAAGTAGGGATGGGCGATGCGAATCTACTCGTTACTACTCGGTACTCGCCGAGTAGTAAGGGATTCGCCCGACTGTTACTCTGCGAGTAATCGCAGTGATTACTCGCACAGTAACGAGTCCGGTCCCCCCCCTCCTAAGTTAGGACTGGGCTGGGGGGAGCAATCGGGGAGCGAAGGAAGGGAGGGGGGAGAAATGCTCCTTACCTCTCTCCCGGCTGTCTGCTCTGTGCTGGGCTCCGGGTCCTGCGGGCTGCAGCAGCTCCAGGGTCCTAGAGCCCGCCTGCTCTCCCTGTGTACAGACATACATGTCTGTGCACAGAGACGTAGCAGTGCTGAGATTGTTCTCAAGCCTGCTATCCCTGTGTACAGACATGTATATCTATGCACAGGGATGTAGCAGAGTGGACATCGCGTTTTGGACTACGTCGGACGTAAGAGGATTTTTTTAATTAAAGATGGAGTCACTAATGGCTTTTTTTTTTATTTCTAATAAAAAAAATTTTCTCTGTGTTGTGTTTTTTTTAAAACAATTTACTAGAAATTCATGGAGGTCATGTCTAATATTGGCGTGACCGCCATAAATTTGGGCTTAGGACCAGCTGATAATACAAAGCTGGCCCTAGCCCCTTTATTACCCAGTGAGCCACCCGCCACCAAGGCCACTGGAAGAGCGGGGTTCAGCGCCAGAAGATGGCGCTTCAATGAACGCGCCATCTTCTGGGGTGGCTGCGGGCTACAATTTGCAGCGGGGGGTGCCCAGAAAGCTTGGGCCTCCCTGCGCTGAGGATTCCAGCCCCCAGCTGCTTAGCTGTACCTGGCTGGACATAGAAATTGCGCGGAGCCCCACGCAGAGGCTGAGGGTGCTTCCCAAAAACTGGAGCAACCTGCAGAGGACATGGACATAGCCACATATGCGAGTTGGAGCTCTACCATGCTATAGCATTGGGCCTGAGGGAGGTCAGAATCCAGTGCTGGTCTCGCATGCCTGAAGAGATCCAACTGGAAAGGAGCTCACAGTCAGGAGGTGAGCCATTCCTCGTACCAGCTGGGACCAGCACAGGTCAGAGTCAGGATAATCTTGCAGCATGCCTGGCCTCATTACACCTGCAGTCGGTACCATAGTTGGTGGACTGGCAAATCCAGGAGGAGGAGGAGGATGAAGTGGATGAGAATGATAAGGATGATGAGGTAATAGAAGCTGAATGCCCTGTTTCCCTGCTTTGTGTAGAACCCCCTCAAAAGGCCTTCAACTGGGAGAATGCAATTTGGGGACCAATACCCCCTCCTAGCAACTATCCTATTAGGCATGAACCCCCTGAGCCCATTTTTTTTTACTGGAAGAAATTAGGCTTGTTGATGACATCACTCAAGAGTGTTTGCATAATTGCACCTGTATAAAAAAATGCAAAAAAGGAGGGGTTAATATCCCTGTGAAAACAACACCACAGTACAGTAACAAAAAGAGAATTTTTTTTTTGTTTTTATAATTTTAGACTCAGAATAAAACAATGTTACTTTATATGCATGGTATTTGTGCTATATATCCCAAATTCTGTTATCTAAAGCCCCCACAGATTGTACTGGGAGACATATCATGATGCAGAGCTCTATAAAGTGGCTTGGCTTAGTGGGAGGGGTCTACCCTGATGAAGGAGCCTGAGCTATTTTGAAACCGATTGGTTCACAGCTCTCTCAAGTGATGTCACTGCTATATCCTGCCTTCAGTGGCGTGCCTACAGAGACGTCCCAGGCATGGTGCCCCACGAGGAGTGGATGCCTGCACTTTGTTTGTGAGGGATAGACCTTCTCCAACCTGCAGTTTTTTTCCACAATCTGGTTCCATATAATATATACAGCACTAGATCTCCAAAAGCTACAACCCTAGGACACTGGGTAAGAGACTCTTAAGATTCTGTGATATTGTTTAGTTGTTTGGAAGTTTACGGAGTGTGGAAGTGGGAGTTTTTTATCTGAGCTAATCTAGCTCTAATGACATAATTTCTAATCTGAGTCTAAACATATATAAGTGTATCCAGTATAATTCTGCTATAGATAAAAAAATAGGGGATTCATACCTCACTTATCCCTTACTAAACTGAAAAAGAACCCATATAGTGAAATAGTATGAGATTGAGAAAGTATAATATATATATATATATATATATTTGTTTATATATACTCATAATTTAGAGACCACCTATATAGAGTAAAAACCTCAGAATAGGATTTCTGACTGAGTAATTGTAGATGTTGTGTGCAGTGTTTTTAATATGTAATCTCAGTTCTGTACCCTATGTACATGTAAATCAGTGAACTTTGCGCAATAGCGTATGCACTTTTATATTATTTTTTTTTTCTTGCTCAATCCAATGACAGAAATACAAAAATATATGAACATATAGACAAAAAAATTCATTAAAGAGATTCTGCCACCTCCCTGGTGCCTTCAAAAGTAAAAGCACCACTGAATGCAGAATGCATTCAGGGAAGCTATGTATTAAGGCTCTAACCCCCCTTTACCCGGAAAAAAACACTTTGCAAACTGAGCGGGGTCCGGCGGCTGTATGCAGCATAAGCATTAGCAGGGCGGCCTCTGGTGTGAAGTCACGTGCATGCGTCTTACCGCCGCCAGACCCCACTCACCCAAGCGCTGTGCGCTTGCGTGACATCACAAGGAGCAGGAGCAGAGGAGGAGGAAAGACCCAGAAGAAGAGGATGAGGCGGCAAACACATAGAGGGGGTGGAACACATGAAGAGGAGGCAGGGAGGACTGTGCCAGCAGCGAGGACCTCTTAATCGGACCCAACCCATGGGACCTCTTAACTGTAAAGCTTGCAAAGTGTTTTTTCGGGGTACAGGGGTGTTAGAGCCTTAAAGCACACAGCTTCCCAGAATGCAGCATACATGCTGCATGGTGCTTTCACTTTTTTTTTCCAGGGGGGTGACAGGTCCTCTTTAACATTAACCCCTTAAGGATCGAGACACTTTGGTCAGAAATGAATAATAACATTTGGTCATTAATGTACAGTGTCAATTTATGTGGCAATAACTTTGAAATGCTTCAACATATCCCAATGACTTTGAGACAGTTTTTTTCATAAAGTGTCGTACATCCTGATAGTTGAAAATTTTTGTATGTATTATTTGAGTTTAATTTAAAATAATAAAAAATTTGGTAAAAAAATTTAACATTTCTCAATTTTCAATTTTTTTCTTTTCATTTCCTTAAATCAGGAGAGTTATGATGGGGCTGTGTGGTGGTTTGTTTTTTTGCGAGAAAAGATGACGTTTTCATCTATACCATTTTAATTTACATTAGTCTTTTTGATTGCGTTTTATTTCACTTTTATTTTGGAGGTATAAGGAAAAGCTTTGTTTTTTGCCACAATTTTAATTTTTTTATGGTGTTCACTGTAGGGGTTAAATAGTGTGACATCTTTATAGATTGTAAAGTTCTGGATGTGGTGATACATGTGTAACTTTTATCCTTCTGAACTGTCTCAAGTATGACAATAAATATACATTGTAATCTGAAATGTATTTTGTATTGTAATGACAGAACACCTGTCACTGTAAACTGGCCTACCTGGCGCCATACCAATCAAACAGTACATAGCTCATCATAGAATGTAAAAAACAGTTGGCAAAATAGTATTCCATTAGCCAAAGGTTTATACAGCAGCCTTCATCACAAAGACACTTTTCACATCAGTCTTTGATTCAGATTTCCAGTTTGGAAAAGTTTGCAATTATTTTATGATTTTATTTTTATTTTTATAAACTTCGCATTACTTTAACTGAAGTTCACCCACAGTCACTATCTTTTCAGGGTTACTATGATCAGTTCATGATCACACAGCAGAATTTACAATATACAGTTATGTTAAGATAGGTGTACATCTAAAGTATTCCTTTTAGATGTAATTGACCCAGAGAAATGATCCAGTGAAGATTAGAGACAATTATGTTTAGTTCACCAATCCATCCTTTCCGTAATAAGCAATTGTGATACAGTTAATGACTCTTAAACTGAGAATTCTTCCACAAACCTTTCATATCTTTCACATCAGCACACCAGCAAGCCTATTGATTCAGAGGGTACATTTACACATAAAGGTTATATTAGATTCAGTCATACAGCTTTAAGCAACCTCCAACCCTTTGAAAAGTCAGTGAAACCTATTTATAGCACAGCTAGAAAGCTAAGGCAATATTGAATCAGGCAACGTTATATATTTTTTGACTCTTTATAGTATCTAGCACTTAGCTAAATTAATTCATAACAGTCCACTTGCAAAACTGTACTGTCCATAATCATATTATTGGCATAAAACACTTTGAACAGTTGCAAAATGTTGTGACTTTTAGCTCTACGAGAATGGCGTGTGATAGGGTGCAGGACCAAGCATATTTGGTGAAACAATCCAACACAATGTACAAAAGATCACATAAGCAAATATAAATTTACCATTACGGGTGGAAAATTAATTTTAATTTTACCATACCTCTTTAAAAAAAATCATGCTTTCTCACACTTAAGATTTCAGTTGAAAACCCTTTGCCACCAAGTCGTTGGAGAACTGCTGAAGAATCAGTATAAGATACGCATGATTAACAAGTAACAATTTATTATATTGAAATAAAATTTATAATGACAACGGACAAGATAAAGGTTCTTGGCTCACATCAGGGCTACAAGATTCAAGTTACCTTCAGCTGCACCACAACTAATGTAGTGTGCTTACAGTGCCTTGTGAAAGTATTTGTCCCCCTTGAACTTTTCAACCTTTTGCCACATTTCAGGTTTCAAACATAAAGATATGAAATTCTAATTTTTTTGTGAAGAATCAACAAGTGGGATACAATCCTTAAGTGGAACGAAATTTATTGGATATTTTAAACTTTTTTAACAAATAAAAAACTGAAAAGTGGGGCATGCAATATTATTCGGCCCCCTTGAGTTGATACTTTGTAGCACCACCTTTTGCTGCAATTACAGCTGCAAGTTGCTTGGGGTATGTCTCTATCACTTTTTCACATCAAGAGACTGAAATTCTTGCAAAACAGCTGGAGCTCAGTGAGGTTGGGTGGAGAGTGTTTGTGAACAGCAGTTTTCAGCTCTTACCACAGATTCTCAATTGGATTCAGGTCTGAACTTTGACGTGGCCATTCAAACACCTGGATACGTTTATTTTTGAACCATTCCATTGTAGATTTTGCTTTATGTTTGGGATCATTGTCTTGTTGGAAGATAAATCTCCGTCCCGGTCTCAGGTCTTTTGCAGACTCCAACAGGTTTTCTTCCAGAATGGTCCTGAATTTGGCTCTGTACACCTTCCCATCAATTTTAACCATCTTCCCTGTCCCTGCTGCAGAAAAGCAGGCCCAAACCATGATGCTGCCACCACCATGTTTGACAGATGGGATGGTGTTTTGAGGGTGATGAGCTGCGTTGCTTTTACGCCAAACATATCGTTTTGCATTGTGGCCAAAAAGTTCGATTTTGGTTTCATCTGATCAGAGCACCTTATTCCACATGTTTGGTGTGTCTCCCAGGTGGCTTGTGGGAAACTTCAAACAAGACTTTTTATGGATATCTTTGAGAAATGGCTTTCTTCTTGCCACTCTTCCATAAAGGCCAGATTTGTGCAGTGTACAACTGATTGTTGTCCTATGGACAGACTCTCACACCTCCGCTGTAGGTCTCTGCAGTTCATCCAGAGTGATCATGAGCCTTTAGGCTGCATCTCTGATCAGTCTTCTACTTGTTCAAGATGAAAGATTAGAGGGACGGCCGGGTCTTGGAAGGAGAATCAGGCCACTGCAAACTTACCATTTCATGATTGCTTACACATTGCTCCTTTAGATATTTAAAACTTGGGAAATCTTTTTTGTATCCAAATCCGGCTTTAAATTTAGCCACAACAGTATCTTGGACCTGCCTGGTGGGTTCCTTGGTCTTCATGATGCTCTCTGCACTTGAAACAGAACCTTGAGACTATCACAGAGCAGGTGCATTTATACGGAGACTTGATTACACACAGGTGGATTCTATTAATCATTACCAGTCATTTAGGACAACATTGGATCATTCAGAGATCCTCATTGAGCTTCTGGAGTCAGTTTGATGCACTGAAAGTAAAGAGGCCGGATAATATTGCATGCCCCACTTTTCAGTTTTTTATTTATTAAAAAAGTTTGAAATATCCAATAAATTTTGTTCCACTGCACAACTGTGTCCCACTTGTTGATTCTTCACAAAATAAAAATTAGAATTTTATATCTTTATGTTTGAAGCCTGAAATGTGGCAAAAGGTTGAAAAGGGGGCCAAATACTTTCACAAGGCATGTACCAAATGTTCTAGTGGGAAGCTGTATGTATGGAAGTTGGGACAACAACTCAGGACCAGGATGAACTCTCATCACCATGCAATAAAAGAAAGGACAGATCTACCTTTGACCAATCATTTCTCTAGTCTTCATCATAGCATATTGGGTATGAAAAATCTAGTATTGAAAGTTAATTTCAAATCCCAAACAGACAGGAGATTCTGGGAATACAAATTGATGATGACCTTTGACACATTCAGAATAGGAATGAATGTGCCATATGGATTTATGTATTTTTACAAAATCTAGGACCAGACCACCAATCAAAGGACAATAAAACTATTTCACTTCTTATCTCTGAATGTTAATATTTAATGCCCCACCTGCTTCCCCCACACACTACACTGATCATTTTGTGTTCTGCTTCACCTCACCTGTCTTATATACTGTATTATCCAACCCTAAAATTGTGTATGTATGTGTGTGTTCAGAGTTTGTGTCCCTAAGCCTGATGAAGAGGCCTTAGAGCAGGGATTTCCAGTTCCAGGCCTCGAGGGCAGCAAACAAGTCAGGTTTTCAGGATTTCCTTAGTATTGCACAGGTAAGAATTGAATCACCTGCACTAGTGATAATTCCAATACTAAGGAAATCGTGAAAATAAGACATATTTGTGGCCCTTGAGGCCTTTAGTTGGAGATCCCTGCTTAGGGCCACTTTACACACACCAACTTCTGTGTCCAACTTCTGAACAACTTACTGGTTGCAGTGAAATCATGGACACATTGTTCCATTTGTACACAGCCGCAAAATGGAGCAATGTGTCCATGATTACACTGCAACCAATAAGTTGGTCAGAAGTTGGACAGATAAGTTGGTGTGTGTAAAGCGGCCCTTAGAGTTTCAAAAGCTTGCTATTTGTTACCATATTTGCAGTTAGCCATTAAAAAGTATCAACCACTGAGGACTCCTAAGATTTTAATATTTTTATATCTACTGGCTAATACCGTACAATCATTTTTCATCTTATACTGATTCAAAATATGTTTCCTTTTATACAATTCAGTAGTAAGTGACGTATAAATATAACATATTTCAGTTAATACAGTGGCTACGGAAAGTATTCAGACCCCTTTAAATTTTTCACTCTTTGTTTCATTGCAGTCATTTGGTAAATTCAAAAAAGTTCATTTTTTTCCTCATTAATGTACACTCTGCACGAAAAAAACACAATTCTAGAACTTTTTGCAAACTTATTAAAAAAGAAAACTGTAGTATCACATGGTCATAAGTCATCAGACCTTTTGCTCAGACACTCATATTTAAGTCACATGCTGTCCATTTCCTTGTGATCCTCCTTGAGATGGTTCTACTCCTTCATTGGAGTCCAGCTGTGTTTAATTAAACTGATAAGACCCACTGCATTTTATGAAAATATAAACTACAAAGCTTGAACAGGAGCAGAATAGTAACAGTGGCCATGCCATTAGTCTTCAATCATGTATGGTCATTAATAAGGGACTGATTATATACCAAACTATACTTGCATTTGATCTACCGGTACTTAAATTACAGGCAGAATACTGGCAGCAGAGGATTGGAAGAACAATATCTAACTAAAAGACAATTGTGATATTAAACAACTTGATGAAGCAAAATTCTGATGTCACAGTACATTTCCTGAAATATTGCTGTGATGAACTGCAGCATAGCTGATTGAAACAACAGCTTAATTGATCTTGGAACAGACACAGCAAATAGAGCACCCTCTGTGTATGTAAATTAACCCCTTTATTGATCACCAATATGACTTGAAATTAAACAGATATAAAAGTGAATAGCATCCCTGATGGTTGAAAATATAGCAGCTATCAACTGTACAATGTAGCTGACAACCTGCTACATAAGCCATGATCAGTGTTCGCATTGACCATCACAATTAAACCCCTTAGATGCTGTCGACAATATGCTGTTGACTATGGAATCTAGATGGTTAACAGAGTGTTGGGGTTCCTCTATACCCCATCAGCAACCTGTGATCATAATTGTGTGGTCCTGATGGTTGGCATAGCAATTCATGACTAAATAATGACCTTGGAGTCTGTCAGCTATGGTGACCTATTCAGGACTTAGCAACATTTAGATGTTAACAATAACTTTTCTTACTCCTCCCATGCAACTTTGCATGGGAATCTTCTTCAAAATCCATGTACTAAAACTCCATCTCAACATGCTCTAATTAGTTTAGTGGTAGCAGCACCTGACTAGGACTTAAAAGAAGCCCTAGTACATAAACTCTACATTTAACATTATCACCTCCTCTAAGCCCCAATTTTTTGGGATCCATGGCTATCTGTTGTAAAACTGATAGCCACAGATCCGATTTGGCCTCCATGTATCCCTTAAGGTACCTTTACACGCCACCACAGGAAGGCAGCAACTGCCGGGCACTGGGAATAATTGTGCCTGTTGCTATGAAATTGCTACGAAATGGCGGTCATGTATATAGGGCAGTTCCTCCCGGTGTCCTGCAGTTGACTCAGATACCTGTTGCTGAGCCGTGCTCAAAAACCGACGGCAACAAAAAGGTACAATTGCCATGGTAGTGGCGTGTAAACGGGCACAGGCATGGATGTTGTGTCGCATAGTGAACTCCCAGGGGTGTGCCACGGCGTCATGGATACCACGCCCCATCAGCGATGATTGCTGAGGCTACTGTGTAACCATTGGCTGTCCCTTCACAGGGCGCCATATTTAAAGAGCTATCCTTTCACAGTCCACAATTGTAATGGCGTCATGTATTAGCCAGCCTTCCAGCGCAGGCTGGCCAATCATGACGCTATTGCGTTGTCCAATCAACGCTTGTGCATCACGGAATACACAACTCTGTCATGCCTATGTACTTATGGCGCAAAATATGTACGCCCATATTTCTTTGTGGTAGCGGCGTGTAAACCAGGGAAGGTATTCAACAGGAAGTAAGCCGCAGGATCTGTCGGCACTTCCGGGGAACAAAGATACCTTCAGTGGAGAATGTAATGGCGGCGTGTATATGCGGCATCAGCGATCCGTATCCACCGTTAAAAACGTGCGCGTGCGTGTGCACGTGCGGTGGATACCTGTTGCTAGCCACGGTGGCGGCGTGTAAAGGTACCTTTAGGGCACGGATGGGTCCTAAATGACCATCCAATTGTGTCCAAATTGTCACAGATCCGATTGTGTTCAATTTTTTGATGTACCCAGATTTGGAGACTGCTCCTATTTTGGGCACAGTGGACCAAATCAGACAGAATCGGATCCGGCACGGTCCGCGGCAAATATAATGGGGGCCTATGGAGCGCTGATCTGGGAAAAAACAGGATAGTTTCCTTGATCCGATTTTTTTTTTTTTTTTTAAATCAGATAGTTTTTATTAAAAAATTTACGTTAAACACATTGGAATACAAATCCAATACAAAAATGGAAAAGCAATATACCGTATATACTCGTGTATAAGCAGACCCGTGTATAAGCTGACCCCCCTACTTTTGCCCCCAAAAACTGGGAAAACTTATTGACTCGCGTATAAGGCGACGGTGGACTACCAGTCACAGGTATACAGGCCCCCAGGCACAGGTATACAGGCCCCCAGGCACAGGGTATATACAGGTCCCCAGGCACAGGGTATGGTGCCCCCCCTCCATGCTGCTGCTGCTCAGTGTACACAGGCCCCAGGCACAGGGTATGGCCCCCCCCTCCATGCTGCCACTGCTTAGTGTACACAGGCCCCCAGGCACAGGGTATGGCGTCCCCCCCTCCATGCTGCTGCTGCTCAGTGTACACATGGCCCCCAGGCACAGGGTATGGCGCCCCCCCTCCATGCTGCCGCTGCTCAGTGTACACAGGCCCCCAGGCACAGGGTATGGCGCCCCCCCCTCCATGCTGCCGCTGCTCAGTGTACAATAAATACAGTGTTATTATCTCTCACCGGCCAGGTCTCAGTGCATCCTCCCTCCTCCCTGCGAGGCGGCGTGTCATGTGACCGGCCGGTGACGTCATCGCCGTGAGCCCCGGTCACATGACACGCAGCCTTGCAGGGAGGAGGGAGGATGCACTGAGACCGGGCCGGTGAGAGATAATAACACTGTATTTATTGTACACTGAGCAGCGGCAGCATGGAGGGGGGGCCATACTGTGAGGGGGCTACATATTGTGAGGGGGGGGGGCCTGTAAAGCGATATGCATTGCTCCCCCCGCGGATGGGCGGGGGATGCAGTGCATATCATGAATAAGTTATGAGCGGCTCTACGTCACGAGCCGCTCATATTGCAGCCTTCCCCCCACCTCCTCCAGCCTCCTCCTGCCTCCTCCTGCTCCCGGACACAGCCCCCACTTCACAGAAAGTATATGACTCGTGTATAAGCCTAGGGGGGAACTTTTCAGCCCAATTTTTGGGCTGAAAAAGTCGGCTTATACACGAGTATATACGGTAATATATTCACTATATATTGCATAGACGCATAGAACCCAATTCGCACCCCTCACCGAACCAAGAACCAACTAACAGTGCTCTTCTATAGCCTCCGCAATGTAACCGAGGAGGATTGACAATTATATAACAATTGTATAATTCTTATTGAAAATATCAGTATCCTCATTAGGGATGGGCGAATTACTCGCTACTATTCGGGGAGGATTGTACCCGCAGAAGCGCCAGCTGAGCGCGAAAAGGTCGTTGTACCATCGGGGCTACCCGGTCCTCCTTCCTTTGCACCCCCACCTGTAACACCCCTGTGATGCATTAAATGGAATGAGCACTTTTATCCTGTGTGCAGCTGTGCTCTTTTCTAATCTGGAAGTGACATATCGCTACTATTCGGGATTCGCCCGAATAGTGGCGGACTCGGGATCGCTACTCGCCAAGTTTCCTTAGGAATTACTCGGGGTAGCGAGTCCCTGTATTTTTGCAGTGTATCTATACAGATACACTACAAAAGTACCCTAAAAGTTAATCTAATGGGTTAAAAACAATAAACATTAATACTCACCTCCTGTACTCCTGTACCTTATGTTCCGGGATCGGGACCGAAGACCTCTGGCTGTTACAGGACCTCCGAGACCACCGGCAGAAGATGGGGAAAAGGACCTTGCAGTTCAGCCAATCAGGATGCGGTTAGCGGTCACATGGGTTTGTCATGTGGCCGCAGTGCAGCCGCGTCACAACCCATGTGACCGCTAGCTGCATCCTGATTGGCTGAACTGCAAGGTCCTTTTCCCCATCTTCTCCTGGTGGTCTCGGAGGTCCTGTAACAGCCAGAGGTCTTCGGTACTGGTCCCGTACTGGTCCGTACATAAGGTACAGGAGTACAGGAGGTGAGTATTAATGTTTATTGTTTTTAACCCCTTAGATTAACTTTTAGGGTACTTTTGTAGTGTATCTGTATAGATACACTGCAAAAGTACAGGTTACTACTCGGACTCGCTGGACTCGCAACGAGTACCGAGTCTCGGACCCGGACTCGTTAGAGTCCAGCGAGTACGAGTATTTCAGGATTCGCCCATCCCTAATCCTCATTCAAGTATCTGTAATATACCGTGGTATTTCTCTACACCAGTTGTATTCTGTCTCTAATCAGGTCAAAGGTAGCCAGACCAGGGAAATCCAGCCAGCAACCCCATATTTTTTCAATTATTCCAGGCTGTCCCCTTTTCAAATATAAATGTTTCTCCATAGTAATTGTGAAGTTTAGGCTGCAAACATATTCTCTACGGGTTTGGTACCTTATCAGAGATCCAGTGAGAGGTAATTAACTTCCTAGCCGTGAACAACATTCTTGCAATGGTAAGTTTAACGGCGTCATCCCCATCCATATTGACCACATAACCCAATATACATCTAACCAGATCTCTTGGAATCTCTATTCCTGTTACCACATGAATCAGATTAAGAACAGTGTTCCAAAAAACTTGTAAGCAAGGACATGTACATCAGACGAGGCAGATATTGTACACATGCTATGGACATTTAGGGCACCTAGAGTCGTCTTGTAACTGCAAGTCAAACATCCATTTGGGTGTCCTGTATGCTATATAAAGAATATATATTTGTGACAAGCGCTTAGGTTCACTAAGAGATAATTTTGGTATCATCTGCATAATCTTATCCCACCTTTCCTCTGAGACCGGACAAAGTTGTGCTTCCCACTTTGTCAACACGGTTTTAGTGGATGTTTAGACAGACACACCCACAGGAGACCTCCGTATATGGAGGATATTAATCCCTTAAATGGGTGTCTGTGAACCAAGCAGACTAACAATGTTGTCCTGTTGTATAATAATTGGAGACCCTCGATTTTGCATGTCAAATGCGTGTCTTAGTTGTAAATATTGATAAAACATAGAGTGATGCAATGGAAATTCTTTCCAAAGTTCTTCATAGGACTTACAAAGTCCCCTGGTTAACAATTGTGACAACCACTGGATTCCTCTCCTCCTCCACTGCGCAAAACCCATAAAGGGAACCTGACCCCTCCAAATCACCCCCAACTCTATTAATATCTGTCCCTGCACCCTGAAAGATCATTAGCAGCTGTCCTTTTGTATAAAAAAAAGCGTTCAGTAACATTGTGAAAAACACCCTTATTCACGGTGAGGAAGTCCCTGACATGTAAGTGTCTATGTCTCACAGGGCATTCCCTGTGAGACGCTAAGCCCCCCTGACCCACTCATTATCACGCCCTGATGGGCGTGATAACTAATCCTAATCCTCCTCGCCCTGCAGAAAGGGCGTAATAGCTCGTGTAAGCCGACGTCACCATGCGCATTGCGCATGCGCGGCTTGTCGGCTTACACCTAAAGGGTGTACACATGTCACCAGGACTGGATGTGGCGCAAATAGCATCACACCGGCTATTACGCCCTTTCTGCAGGGCGAGGAGTATTAGGATTAGTTATCACACCCATCGGGGTGTGATAATGAGCGGGTCAGGAGGGCTTAGAGTCTCACAGGGAACACCCTGTGAGACTTATTCATGGTGAGGAAGTCCCTGACATGTAAGTGTGTAAGGGTGTTTTTCACAATGTTACTGAACGCTTTTTTTACACAAAAGGACAGCTGCTAATGATCTTTCAGTGTCTAGGGACAGGTATTAATAGAGTTAGGGGTGATTTGGAGGGGCCAGGTTCCCTTTAAGGGATAACATTTCAGGCAGAGAGGTATTGTCCCAAATAGGGGAGTATATTTTATGCACAGTAAAACCTCGAAGTTGCTTAAATTTATTCCAAATTTTTATCATAAGCAGTATGGTAGGGCATTTAGAAGCATGGGAACGGAATGCACCCACCTCTAGATGAGAGATCAAAGACCCCCGTCCAACCAGGAAGTGAAGTATTCTGCCCACTCAGTCATTTGCTCTGCAGTTAGCCCTTCCCACAAAGTGCTGACACTGGGACGATAGTAACACAACCAAGGGTTGGCCAAGGTCAATCCCTCTTCATCTTTAGGCCTCTTCAATGTTCAAGCTTAATATGTGCATGCCACTGTTGCCATATAAATTCCCTGAAGACGGCAATAATCTAATGAAATCTGTTTTGAGGCATCCATACGGGGGTGTTGTGAAGAATATATAAAAGTTGTGGCATAATCACCATCTTTATTAAATTCACCCTTCCCACTACAGAGAGATGCAATTGGGACCAGGCTTGAACCTTTTGTTTAATTTTGAGCATTAGCGGAGCGAGATTTAAATGCTCAAACTCCATCAAGTTGTCTGAGATAAGAATCCCCAGGTACTTAAATTCCGACACCACAGGTATTGGGGTATGGATAGACATTTCAGTATTAAGAGGGAGCAGAGCTGATTTATCTCAGTCGATATTCAGTCCAGAAACACCTCCAAACTCCGACAGGAAAACCATAGTACGTTCGAGTGAACCATCTGGGTCTCCCAAAATTAAGAGGAGGTCGTCCACATATAGCGCTACTTTTTCCACATGATCCCCATGATGGAAACCCTCAATATTAGAATCTTTTCTAATTCTTGCGGTTAATGCTTCCTCCGTCAAAGCAAAAAACAGTGGGGACAGAGGGCAGCCCTGCCTTGTACCCCTATGAAGTGGTAACGATTCAGAAATACTACCAATCGCTCATATTTTGGCACTAGGCGCTTAATACAGCAACCGAATCCATTGATGTTGCGAACATCAGTGGCCTGTGCGGGCATCAGCGGGCATCAGCGACGTTGAGCGGAGGTGTGAACTGAAAGACAAAGGCGAAACATTAGTAAGGGCAGACTTCAAGGTAGGAACATGGTGGGCATAGAAATATACTTACATTAGGTTTTTGTCTAGCGACTTGAGCGGGCTGTAGCAGATGTCAGCTTCCTGGTGCGGGCATCAACAGGCTGTAGCGGGTGTCAGTGACCTAATGCGGAGGTGGTGAGCTGAAAGACAAAGGCAACATTTTAGTAGGGACAGACTTCAGACAGGGTCAAAAAAAGTAACATGGCTCACTGAATAGTTCTAGTTCAATGCTCTGAAGAAAAATAGATCAGTACAGATAAGAGAGCTTTGGCACATGAGTAAGAAGGTTCAACTTGTTGCTTGTGTCAACAAAAAACTTTTACTTAGTGTACTTCAGTCAAAAATCAAATGTTTCGGCACATTCTGCCTTTTTCAGTGAGACTAAAGCTGCATAAAATATAGATACAGAAAGCAAAGTTATATAGTTGTATTTACGTCATACAAACAGTAAAGAAACATTACACTTTAGGAACTTCAGTTCAATTCACAACAGAAATCAGCTATGTCTAAAGAAGTGCACTAATCAAATAAAAAAGGGGAAAGATTACTGTTACCTTGTAATCTCATGGAGATGATCAACAAAGCATGTTCGTGCATCGTGGTAGCGTGACGTGCGTGGCACCTATGAGGGATATAAGGACATTTTAGTTTGAGCATAACCTTATGTCAAAGTGATTATACAGTGACTGAGTAATACCTTACCAAACATCGCCACAGAATGAACTGTGTTGATATTTCTTTCCAATATTAATGGCAAAAAGATTCCTTTATTATTTAAAATTAATTCATATTAAAATTATTTACTGTACATAACATGCCTTTAGTCGGGAACACAGTCCCTATCATGCACGCAATAATAGGGTGGGCTACAAAGAATACACAAATAGCAGCAAATACTATCAGGGGAACAGCAAAAAAATATATTTACAGCACTATCACACTTGTATTGATCTTAGTCCCTCTATTAAATCCAAAAGGAACTCTCCTATAGACCTAAATGGTCATTTAAATAATCATCCATTAAGTACTAGATGGTTCACAATACCTGGTGCCAAAATGATCCTCAAGATAATCACTCCTTGGACCCCTGCTGCCAAAGTGCTCCTGCCTCACCCCCACCGCCGACGCACGTTTCAAAGTTGATGTTTTTCCTCAGGGCGTGCATTGTGTTATGTGGAAATTTCCTGTCTTATATAGTGTCCACTGCCTCAATTACACTGGTCAACAGCATTTTTGGTGCCAAAGATATTTCATTGAATTTAGGGTAACTTTGGGGTGCTGATTCTGAATATGTCATCAGTTTTGCCAGATTGGCTCAAGTTTTTGAGATTTTTCGTAAAATGTGTAACAAAAAAGACGTTTTTTGCTACTTTTTTAACGAAGTCTGTTATGTTTCTTCTATGTTTTGTCAGTGTATATTCACCACAAATGTAACAGAATGAGTCTGGATCGTTAAGACAACTTCTTCTTGATGAGTTCATGCTTTTCACTGGACAACAGACAACAACATAAAGTTAGTGCCAAAAACCAAGCTATGAACAAACTTTTAGAACACTAATTAACACAAAACTATATTGAGAACTGCTCAGTTCAAGTACTAATCCAAAGAAATTAATGAGATGATGCGTCGCATTTACGAACAAGTGCTATAAATAAGATACCAAAAATCTCAAAAACTTGAGCCAATCTGGCAAAACTGATAGCATATTCAGAATCAGCACCCCAAAAATACCCCAAATTCATTAAAATATTTTGGGCACCAGAAAAAAAAATTTTTTTTTGTTGACCTGTGTTATGAGCTACACCTGTCAGAACTACTCCCCCTGTCCGTCAACCGTCAAGTCTCCCCCTTTGACTCTTTCCAGGTCACTGAGCCTCCTATAACTCCTTCCCCGTCTCAAGTAACATTGAACACCAGATTTCCCCAGGGGCCGCAATTATTTCCGGTCACGTGACAATTTCACGTGTACTGCGTTGCCCGGGCGACGCCTGGTGTCATCACCTCCGCATCGTCAATAATCCCGGGTCTGTTTGGAGTGCGCACGCGCAGCACGTCAGCATGACGTAACCGCGCCACGCATCTCCATGGTGATCCGACCAGACGCTTACCCTTCCGTCGGATGTACTCAGCGCGTGCGATCCAGCGTCTGCCGGGGTGCGCATGCGCTAAACGTCAGAACCACGTAGCCACGCCGCGCATCCCCATGGTAACCCGGGCAGACGCTTCGACATCAGCAGGATGTAATCGGCGCCTGCATTGCCCGGGTGACAATACCGTGGTGTAAGGATACACCTTACATGATCTATGAGACAAGGGGGCTCAATTGATGGTAATAGGAGAGCTCAAACTGCCTGATGCTCATTAAGGAATTTTTGAGTACCACTTTTGGCCACAGTGTGGTAAATGCCATCTTATAACATAGATTTAAAATACCAATACCTATGCAATAGGCATTTAAAGTGACAGTGCAAATTTATACAAATTAATATACATAAATAATGTGAATATACAACAAATGAAACAAAAGTGAATATTAGGGTACAAAAGTACATAAAGTGCAAAAAAACAATATTACAGGCACACATAAGTGCTACTATACATGAAATATATGATATAAAATGTGCATGATTAAAGTGCTCTATTACTGTGCACCGTCTATGGAATATAAAACCCATATGCATGGTCAGGCAATCACATTTACTCAAAGGTTAGAACTTGACCTAGCTCACCCCACCACCCCCTCCCCCTCCCATTCCTTAATATACAAGACCCTTTATGATATATATATATAAATCCCCTAGAAGTACCGATATTAAATCTTTATGATTATATCCCCAATTTTAAATATGAATAACCCATACCCATACACACTAAACAGCTTAAAATTTCCCCAATCATGTTGGTGTATTCCATTCTCCAGGTGAAATCATCCATAATTTTTCTTCCAAGACTCTTCACCCAATCCACCGACATTTACCCTTGACAGGAATTCGGTACAAATGAAGTCAAGACCGGACACATGAAACTAGAACAAAACTAAAAAACAAAATGATTAATATCAAAGATATACGCCCATAAAAAACCTCCAACTATACATCTGGGTAAATCCTAATCTACAGGAAAGCACTAAACCCTAAATTCTCATTGAGTCCCTGTGGTGTAAGGGTCCCAAATCGGAAGATCCTCCTGCTCTCCACCTGCGCCAACCTCTTTGCCAAATTACCTCCTCTCACCCCCATAGATACCACATCTATGGCCTTTACTTTTAACTGGCTGGCGTCACATTGATGAAAACGTTTAAAATGTCGTGGGAGCGTTTTAAGCTGTTTTGGATCCTCCTCGGTCAGTGCCTTCTCTATGTCCCTCACATGTTCGCGGGTTCTTACCCTAAGCTCTCTGGTGGTCATCCCGACATAGAATATCCCACACGGGCATTCCGCCTGATATACTACCCCTTTTGACCCACATGAAAAAAAGTGTCGGATGTCAAAATTCCTAGATCCATCAAAATTAGAAAAGGTTTTAGATTTTACTATATTCAGACATCCTTTACATTTTCCACATGGGTAACGCCCTTTAAGGTCTAACCAGGTCTGTGATGTTGGTCGTTTTTCTGGCTCGAAATGACTTCTTACCAGAAAATCGCGCAAATTCTTTGTCCTCCTAGCTGTCATTTTGGGTACGGATGGCAGACACCTCTTCAGTATGGGGTCCGTTGTCAACACCCCCCAATGTTTTCTCACTATTTCCCTAAGTTCTGGCCATTGTGTACTATAGGCGGTTATAAAACGGACTATATCTTCCGTATCATTATTTTTTACAGGGGTTTATAGAGAACCTCATTACGGGATAACTTCTTAACCTTCATATACCCTTGTCTAATTATACGCTTACTATATCCCCGTTCGCCAAATCTCTGTTGTAAATCCGCTGCCTGTTCTTCAAAAAGTTGATCATTTGAGCAGATACGTTTCGCCCTCATGAACTGCCCTATTGGTATTTCTCTGATGGTAGAGGAAGGATGACATGAAGCGGCATGCAACAGAGAGTTGGTTGAGGTCGGCTTCCGGTATATATCCGTTATCAGATCTCCCTTTTCTGAGGTCTTAATTTGTATATCTAGAAACTCCAACTCCCTGCCCTCTTTATAAGTCAATTTTATATTGATGCTATTGGAGTTTAGTCTCTCAAACAAACCTCTAAGTTCAGCAGGAGTCCCCTCCCAGATGAACCAGAGGTCATCAATATACCTCATCCAGTGATGTACTTTTTCCATCTCAGGGAAACTGTCATCGGAAAAAATTTCCCGTTCCCAGGCCCCCAGAAACAGGTTCGCGTATGAGGGGGCACAAGCCGCCCCCATAGCGGTTCCCTGTTTCTGGAGGTACACCTGGTTTGAGAAAACAAAACAGTTATGAGAGAGTACAAACTCCAATAAGGTCATCAACACTTCCGCCAATCCTTGTTCCACATTGTGGTTAGTGAGATACCATCTAACTGCTGCCAGTCCATCCTGATGTCTGATGGACGTATACAGCGACTCCACGTCGGCTGTGACCATAACCATGTTGTCCTCCAAATGCATATGGTCCAGCCTCCGCAGAGCCGCTGTAGTGTCCTTGATGTACGATGGTAAAGTCAGGACAATGGGTTTTAAATAGTAATCTATCACTTTGCAAATGACCTCACACAGACCTTCATTGCCTGAGACTATGGGTCTCCCTGGCGGGTCCAAATGATCTTTATGGACCTTGGGTATCAGATAAAATGTAGCCATGCGGGGTTGAAACTACTCCACAAAATCCAACATTTTCTTTGATACAATCCCTTTCTGAAATGCATCTTCAATTATTCCATCAAATCAGCTTGGAATTTAGGAAGTGGATTTGATGATAGTTTAGCATAGCAATTGGTATCATTTAGTAACTTCCTAGCCTGTTTCACATATAAGTTATTTGGCCATATTACCAGGTTGCCCCCTTTATCTAAGGGCTTAAACGTCACGTCCTGCCATGACTGCATCTCCTTCAATGCTAGTCTTTCCTGCCTGGTAATATTTGACGCAGACTTACTTTGGAGGCCAGTTGCTCCACCTCCTCCGTTACTAACTTAGTAAAAATTTCTACCGCTGGGCATATGCTAAAATTCACAAATCTTTTCTTAGAGGGAATCAAAAGGTCAGACCACGAGCTTACCTCTCTTGGTGACTCCTCCCCCTCCTCCATTGTCTCCAACATCTCAATAGCACTCCTCTCCTCCTCCGTAAACATAGGACTTATTTGATCTTTTTTGGCGTGCAATTTTTTCAACAAAAGCTTTCTCGAGAATAAATGGAGATCCTTAATCGTTAGAAACGTGTCTAAACAGGATGAAGGGGAGAATGTGAGACCTTTCTCCAGCAGTTGTAATTGCACTGGGGACATAACATGAGCAGAGAGATTAATTA
The DNA here is from genome assembly GCA_033576535.1 of Allobates femoralis. Classification (NCBI taxonomy): domain Eukaryota; kingdom Metazoa; phylum Chordata; class Amphibia; order Anura; family Aromobatidae; genus Allobates; species Allobates femoralis. The sequence continues at coordinate 388,573,066 of JARQOC010000005.1, read as the reverse complement.
CCTTGAAGCGATCGCTTCGTTGGTTCTTTGCTCTATCTGCTCCATCCCTCGGCTCGTTGAATTTTCGTTTTCCTGCCAAACGAGTTCTTGGTCCCAATGGCATTGGAAAACTCCTTTCACTAACATCAGATTGCATACCAGCCGCTGAGGATAATGAACTGCTGGAGATTTGTCTCTGCATTCCCCTCTGTTGTTCTGGTCCTCTTAATTGCCAACGATACACTCTATCATTCTCATAATCGGAGATATCCCTCAGGAATTTTTTATGTTTCCTTTCACTTATCTCCTTCTAAAATTTATCAATCTCCTCATCAATTTTTTTAAGATGCTTGTTGAAATTCTCCAATCCCAAATCCTCTACTAATTTCCTATGTAGCTGATTGATCTCATCGTTAAGTTGGTTAATAAGAGCCGTTATCTTTTCAATAATTATCCAAATAAATGCTTCTGAGCACCCTGCGGCTGTTTCTTTCCATTTGCGAGTCAGCTCCTCGTCCTCCATATTGAAGGACAGGTACAGCTGTACTCGCAGCCCTCGGGGTATGATTTTATTCTCAATATATTTCTCTAATGCAGTTTTGGTCCACCAGATCTTAGTTTTCTTAATGAGAGCAGTCCTATATTTCTTTAAGGCTTCCCTTATAGGGACAGGTGTCTCCCCAGATGACTGGACGGAGTCCCTCCTAAACATGTCTAAATGCCTTATTTTGCCATTTTTCTTCTCTTGCTCTAAAATCCATAACTGGTAAAATTACCTGGGACTATCTGTTAAAACAGAAGGAAACATACACATAAAAAGGTCCCCTTAACAATAAGTGCTTCACCTAAACACGTTTATACCTTACCAAACATCGCCACAGAATGAACTGTGTTGATATTTTTTAGTGAATCAGCACATCCAATATTAATGGCAAAAAGATTCCTTTATTATTTAAAATTAATTCATATTAAAATTATTTACTGTACATAACATGCCTTTAGTCGGGAACACAGTCCCTATCATGCACGCAATAATAGGGTGGGCTACAAAGAATACACAAATAGCAGCAAATACTATCAGGGGAACAGCAAAAAAATATATTTACAGCACTATCACACTTGTATTGATCTTAGTCCCTCTCTTAAATCCAAAAGGAACTCTCCTATAGACCTAAATGGTCATTTAAATAATCATCCATTAAGTACTAGATGGTTCACAATACCTGGTGCCAAAATGATCCTCAAGATATCACTCCTTGGACCCCTGCTGCCAAAGTGCTCCTGCCTCACCCCCACCGCCGACGCACGTTTCAAAGTTGATGTTTTTCCTCAGGGCGTGCATTGTGTTATGTGGAAGTTTCCTGTCTTATAAGTGTCCACTGCCTCAATTATGAGCTACACCTGTCAGAACTACTCCCCCTGTCCGTCAACCGTCAAGTCTCCCCCTTTGACTCTTTCCAGGTCACTGAGCCTCCTATAACTCCTTCCCCGTCTCAAGTAACATTGAACACCAGATTTCCCCAAGGGCCGCAATTATTTCCAGGTCACAACACAGTCACGTGACAATTTCACGTGTACTGCGTTGCCCGGGCGACGCCTGGTGTCATCACCTCCGCATCATCAATAATCCCGGTCTGTTTGGAGTGTGCACGCGCAGCACGTCAGCATGACGTAACCGCGCCACGCATCTCCATGGTGATCCGACCAGGCGCTTACCCTTCCGTCGGATGTACTCAGCGCGTGCGATCCAGCGTCTACCGGGGTGCGCATGCGCTAAACGTCAGAACCACGTAGCCGCGCCATGCATCCCCATGGTAACCCGGGCAGACGCTTCGACATCAGCAGGATGTAATCAGCGCCTGCATTGCCCGGGTGACAATACCGTGGTGTAAGGATACACCTTATATGATCTATGAGACAAGGAGGCTCAATTGATGGTAATAGGAGAGCTCAAACTGCCTGATGCTCATTAAGGAATTTTTGAGTACCACTTTTGGCCACAGTGTGGTAAATGCCATCTTATGACATAAATTTAAAATACCAATACGTATGCAATAGGCATTTAAAGTGACAGTGCAAATTTATACAAATTAATATACATAAATAATGTGAATACACAACAAATGAAACAAAAGTGAATATTAGGGTCAAAAGTACATAAAGTGCAAAAAAACAATATTACAGGCACACATAAGTGCTACTATACATAAATATATGATATAAAATGTGCATGATTAAAGTGCTCTATTACTGTGCACTGTCTATGGAATATAAAACCCATATGCATGGTCAGGCAATCACATTTACTCAAAGGTTAGAACTTGACCTAGCTCACCCCACCACCCCCTCCCCCTCCCATTCCTTACTATACAAGACCCTTTATGATATATATATATAAATCCCCTAGAAGTACCGATATTAAGTCATACCTACTAGTGTCCAAAACCTAGTCACCAAAAAGTGAATAGAGTGATCCTTGTGCTGTATTGATCAGGAGCTTACACGTATGTTTGTGATGATGGTAATGATTCTGTAAAGATATGACAGGATAAGAGGGATAAAAGAGATGAGAAGTGAAGATTTAGAGGAGAAAGAAAAAAGAAAATAAGGAAGGAATAGAGGGTACATACCTCTCGCTAAGAACAAAGTATGTTCAGTGTTATACCTATGCAGGATAAAGTTAACAGTTCAAGTGTTGTAAGTGGACCTTCTGGGTCTAGTTAGCATGCCTACCATCCAGGGTCAGTGATGTGGCTGTAGTGATGGTGTGCGGCTGCTATTTAAAGTGTATGCTGTTGTCTGGAGTGGCTGGATGGATCTCAGAGTAGGCTGCTTTCAGTAGTTCTCTATCTGAGGATGCATCTGGATCTGAAAGGCCCCAAGATGTCAGTTTATATAGTCTTCCAGAAAAGGGAGGGAGGTGCTCAGCCTTGCTTCTGGGTATGCTCAGTCTTGCAAACTGGATTTATGCACCCCGAGGCACACAAATCCGGATTCTCCCAGATCCAGTATTCATAGAGCTCCATTTTAATTCCAGTCGGATAGTCATGGATCCATGTGCTTCCGTGTGACTCCAGATGTTACACACACAACAGATCTGCAACATTTTGAGGTATTTGGTGCAGAGAAAATCCAGAGACACACAGGATGCAGCATGGATGGGCACAGAAGAACTTGAGGTTGCATCCAGTTGTCACTGGGTCGCTCTGATCAGTTTCAGCAGCTGGATTCACACTGATGGCAAATAATGCTAGTGTGAAACCAACCTAACTCTAATCACAAATCTGTAATCAATTGTATGACTCGAGAAGAGGTCACGGGGTGACTTTTTGCTCCTACAAATGTCTGACAAGTTCTTTGGCATCCTTGAAAACTCATTTTCCAGAAATTATTCTGCATTTCTATTATATTGTTTCTGAAATTGAGTGAGATGATCTTCCACGACATAGGCCATATGATTGTACTCTAGACTTCATACCAGGAGCCATGATGCTTAAATCTGATTTCTTTAACTTGTTTAACCTGAAAGAGATCCTTTGATAGATTAAATATAAAAGTGCCTGGCTAAGGGTCATATAAGCAGTTCACCTTTACAGTCACTGTAGGGTTCTTTTTTGTTAAGAAAAAAGATAGAGGGTTGCATTGATATGTGGATTTTGGAGAGATCAATAAAATCATAGTTCATAACCTTCACCCTTTGCCTCTTATACTTGATCTTTTTAACCAATTATATGAAGCTAAATGGTTTTCCAAACTGACTTGAGAGGAGGATATAACCTTATATGCATCTGTCAGGGTGACGAATGAAAGGCTGTATTCAATACTCCTTTATTTCATTTGGAAAATTTTGGTGATGTAGTTTGGGCTAATTAACGCATCAGAAGTCTTTCCAAATTTCATAAATGACATTTTTGTCCTTTATTGGGTAGATTTGTGGTAATTTACCTGGATGATATTTTGATTTACTAGTTTTCTCAGGAGGAGCATTGTGAAAATGTCAGGCAGGTTTTTAAGATTCTACATGATATCCATTTATTTGCTAAACTAGAAAAATGTAAATTTGAGGTTCAGTTCTTAGAACATTTAGTTTCAGCATCAAGATTTTGGATAGACTCCACTAGGTTGCAGGCTATCCTTGATTGTATTTAACCAAATAACCTGAATGTACTGCAGAGATTCCTGTGCTTTACAAATTATTACCGGAAATTAATTAAGGGTACAGATTTTTCTTCTTGGTCAGTCGAGTCAGTAAATGCTCTTTCTCCTTTCAAGACAACTTTTTTTAGAGCCCCTGCTCTCAGTTAACCTAATGTTGAGCAGCCTTTCTTCATCGAGGGAGATGCTTCCTTTATTGGAATGGGAGCTGTTCTTTCACAAAAGTAGAATGTGCATATCTCTTTCCTTTTTACTCCCAGAATCTCTCAAGCAGAGTCTAATTATGATATTGGTGACCAAGAGCTTTTGGCGGTTAAGTGCTTCTGAGAAGTGGAAACATTAAGGTGGGGTCACACGCGGCGATCTGGCCTGCGATGTCGGAAGCGATGCGCGGGTGCCCGCTCGCTTCCGACATCGCAGGCCAGCTGTCACAACGGCACGACGTTGCCGGTGACGCGGCGGCGATGTGGGCGGAGCCATCGCTCGCTGGGCTGGGCTCAGCCCAGCGAGCGATGGCTCAGTAACGCTGCGATATAGGCTGGATCGCGCCGCCAACAGTGTCAGACGGCGCGATCCAGCCTAATCGCTGGTCACAGATTGACAGGTTTATGAACATGTTCATAAACCTGTCAACCTGCGACCAGTGATAATTTGCAGTTGCGTCGCGCTGTCACACAGCGCGACGCACTTGCAATATCGCCCGCGACGTCGCTGTGACGTCACTTTTCGGCGATGTCGCGGGCGAGATCGCCGCGTGTGACCCCACCTTTAGTTGGAGGGGACAAGAAACCAAGTGACTGTGTTTACCGATGATAAGAACCAGTTGTATATTGATGCTGCTAAGTGTTTAAACACCAGACAGGCTCAGTGGGAGTTTTTTTTTTTGTTTTTCAGTGTGACTTTTCTCCCCAGATAAAAGAATATTAATGCTGATGCTTTGTCTCGTAGCATTGTACAAGAATTTAGGTATGAAGATCCAGTAAAGGTACCTTTACACGCGGCAACTTTTCTAGGAATTTCACAGGCAACTTACTGGTTGCAGTGAAATCATGGAGACATTGTTCCATTTGTACACGGCAACAAGATAGAGCAATGTGTCCATAATTTCACTGCAACCAGTAAGTTGCCAGTGAAATTCCTAGAAAAGTTGCCGCGTGTAAAGGTACCCTTATGGTACTTAGTGAAGGGTGTGGGTGTTCTTAGGATAGAGCTCAAGCAGCACATTCAAAATGTTCAGGATAGCGCACAGGTACGTTTACCTTTTAACATGCTTTATGTACCGCCTTCTTTATATGCAGATCTTCTTAGTACAAATTAAGGGAGAAAGGAAGCGCACATAGAGTAGTACCTCTTGTATATAGGTCCCACAGACTCCAAATGGTTAAACTCACCTGATGTAATTGTGAGTGTCACAACTACAATAAAAGCACCCAGGAGGTCGCTGCAGGCTCCCAGCTGAAAATTGTAGAATCCAGATAAGGGTAAAAGAGCTGGAATGTCATGCCACGCTGACCACAAGGATAAACACAGAGTTAATTCACACACTCTGTTTTAAGATCGTGATGCCCTGATGAAGTGGCGTATTAGCCATGAAACGCGTGTAGGCATAAACAAACAGAGTGTGTGATTAACTCTGTGTTTATCCTTGTGGTCAGTGCGGCGTGACATCCCAGCTCTTTTTACCCTTATCTGGATCTTCTTAGTACGTGATTCCATCCTAACTGGAAATCCAGTTTTTACCACTTGGAGATCTCCTTCTAGGTCTTCATGGTGGCAGAATGCTTCTAAGGATATTGAGTTATGATGAATGAATAGTGAAATAATCGATTTCGCCAGATGAGTAACAAGTACTTTGTAATACTAGCGTATTTGGACCGAATAGTGAGTCCAATGCAAGTCAAAGGGAAATTAGTGAATATAAAAAATAATCATTGCGCTACACTGTTTTAAAAGAGCCTATCATGATTACTATTACTCTTATGCTCAATCACCTTTTCTTGTTGTGCCAAATCTGCACAACAAGACTGTAGGCTCAATGGTGAGAGAGCAGGTGTAGATCCTCTCCCGTCGGCTCCTGATTCAAGGCTGACAACGTGATGGAACAACTTGCTTCTATCCGGATCCCATGACCAGTCATGTGCTTTCCACGTCAGCAAGGTCCTTTCAACTAGAGCAGCTCGCAACCACCACACTCCCCATAGGGAGGCGAGAACCAGGTAAAATATAGAATAGTGGTTCCACTTGAGGAAGACGCATTGGGCGTTGAAACATGTTGTGGCAGGAGGAATCCTAACTATTTTTGGCTAATAAATCAGGAGGGAATCTTTCAAAAGCTTTCACCTGCACAGTGTCCTTCCTTAGTGCCGCAACTTGAACACCACTATTCTAAAGGGAAATTAGTGTAATTTTCTAATGGACCCAATGAAGAGGTCTGGGGATCAGAGAAAAATGCTGAATGGATGGGAAAATGATGAAACTGAATGGGACCAGCCTGGAGAACATGCCTTCATGCATTTCTGGCTCACATATGATTTCTGGAAATACTGTTGTCACAGTATTACGCCACTTTTACAGACCCAGAAGAACACCTACATATAAAAGCTACCGTATATACTCGCTTATAAGCCGAGTTTTTCAGCCCAAAAATTGGGCTGAAAAGTCCCCCCTCGGCTTATACGCAAGTCACTGTATACTGTATACACTGTACACAGTGTATACAGTATACAGGCCCGCCCTCATCAGTATACAGGCCCCCTGCCTTGTGCACAATCCTGTAAAGGAAGAGATTAGTTTACTTATCACTGTCCTGCTGCCGCTGTCCCCGCCGTCATCGCGCTCCTCCGTCTTCATCCGTCTTCTTCCGGCTTCCTCCGGTCGGCGCAGGCAATGACTTTATTGTCTGCGCGACCGAGGAGGAAACCGGAAGAAGACGGAGGAGCGCGATGGCGGCGGCGGGACAGCGATAAGTATACTAATCTCTTCCTTTACAGGATTGTGCACAAGGCGGGGGGCCTGTATACTGATGGGGGGGCTGTATACTACCTCTGGGGCTGCTGTATACTACCACTGGGGCTGTATATACCACTGGGGCTGCGTGTATACTACCACTGGGGCTGTATATACCTCTGGGGCTGCTGTATACTGATGGGGGGGCTGTATACTACCTCTGGGTCTGCTGTATACTACCACTGGGGCTGCTGTATACTACCACTGGGGTGTATATACCTCTGGGGCTGCTGTATACTACCACTGGGGCTGTATATACCACTGGGGCTGCTGTATACTACCACTGGGGCTGTATATACCTCTGGGGCTGCTGTATACTACCACTGGGGCTGTATATACCACTGGGGCTGCTGTTTACTACCACTGGGGCTGTATATACCACTGGGGCTGCTGTATACTACCACTGGGGCTGTATATACCTCTGGGGCTGCTGTATACTGATGGGGGGGCTGTATACTACCTCTGGGGCTGCTGTATACTATCACTGGGGCTGTATATACCACTGGGGCTGCTGTATACTACCACTGGGGCTGCTTTATATACCTCTGGGGCTGCTGTATACTAACTACTGGGGCTGCTGCTGTATATACCACTGGGGCTGCTGCTGTATATACCACTGGGGCTGCTGCTGTATACTACCACTGGGGCTGCTGTATATACCTCTGGGACTGCTGTATGCTAACTACTGGGGCTGCTGCTGTATATACCACTGGGGCTGCTGCTGTATACTACCACTGGGGCTGCTGTATATACCTCTGGGGCTGCTGTATACTAACTACTGGGGCTGCTGCTGTATATACCACTGGGGCTGCTGCTGTATACTACCACTGGGGCTGCTGTATATACCTCTGGGGCTGCTGTATACTAACTACTGGGGCTGCTGCTATATATACCACTGGGCTGCTGCTGTATATACCACTGGGGCTGCTGCTGTATACTACCACTGGGGCTGCTGTATATACCTCTGAGGCTGCTGTATACCACACTGCTGGGGGCTGTATACCTGTGCTGGGGTCCACCCTCGGCTTATACACGAGTCAATATGTTTTCCCAGGTTTTGGGGGCAAAAGTAGAGGGGTCGGCTTATACACGGGTCAGCTTATACACGAGTATATACGGTAAATTGCATTATACAGGCAAAAATGTTAAGAAATAATTTTTCCTGCATAATCACTTGTATATAGAGCTAAATAAAGACAAGAAAATATAACCGGGTTCCCCCCGGTTGATAGAGCATGTCAAGGCTGAGCATGGAGGGGATTCTTCTGTATTAAGATTCTTCGGCTTGGAAAGGGTAATGTTACCACCATCTGGGGGTAACCTACATAAAATGTTGTTGCAGAATGAGGCAGCGTGGATAATAAAATTGAGGGCCAGAGCCATGCTGGACTTAATGATAAGAACGATCTTGCTGTATTTTTGTAAGGTTCAGTTATGGGTAATTGGATTTGGGTAATGATGTACTGTGGATTTAGGTTAGTGAATACTTGAATCTGCAAGGGGCACAACTCTGTATACTGGTCTGATAAGTAATTCATGGTTCTCTATGCTTGGATAGCTGTGAAGGTCTTGTGCTCAGTCCCTTATGTTTGATGAGAACTCTCTATGTTTGGATGACTGTGAAGGTCTTGTGCTCAGTCCCCTATGTTTGCTGAGAACTTAACAGGTTCACCCCTGGTTGGAAATGGGGAAATGTAAATATAAGAGGATCCCTTAAGCTAGCCCGAGGGTATCAGTATAGTGATCCCGATGAATAGGTATTAAACTTATTATCAGGAAAGAGAAGAGGGTAAGTCGAGTAGTGTACTGGCCTATGACTGGAAAAAATATTTTTAACCTGTGGTTGTGAGTAAAAAGGTTTTTATTGTATATATTGTAAGCACATAGTACTGTACTGTATGTATGTAATGTACTTTGATCACTTAATTGCACTGTCACTTTAAGAGCTGTTTTGGTTTCAGCTCCATAATCTTAACTTCACACATGTTCACTAATTAAGTTTGTGACGTCATCAGTGGGGGTGTATAAGTTGCCTAGTGCAACAATACACTCTGAGGACTAACCTGCTGAAGCGCCTTATACGGCGCGAAACGTCGTGCCCCCATCCTCCCACCCGCATGCCACCACCTGCTGTGTGCACTGAAGCACAATAAAGAACCGCTGTTTATAGAAGCACTGAGTGCGACATCTTTTTCTTCCTATAACACAAAACTGCTTTATATACCTCTGGGGCTGCTGTATACTGATGGGGGGGCTGTATACTACCTCTGGGGCTGCTGTATACTATCACTGGGGCTGTATATACCACTGGGGCTGCTGTATACTACCACTGGGGCTGCTTTATATACCTCTGGGGCTGCTGTATACTAACTACTGGGGCTGCTGCTGTATATACCACTGGGGCTGCTGCTGTATATACCACTGGGGCTGCTGCTGTATACTACCACTGGGGCTGCTGTATATACCACTGGGGCTGCTGCTGTATATACCACTGGGGCTGCTGCTGTATACTACCACTGGGGCTGCTGTATATACCTCTGGGGCTGCTGTATGCTAACTACTGGGGCTGCTGCTGTATATAACACTGGGGCTGCTGCTGTATACTACCACTGGGGCTGCTGTATATACCTCTGGGGCTGCTGTATACTAACTACTGGGGCTGCTGCTATTTATACCACTGGGGCTGCTGCTGTATATACCACTGGGGCTGCTGCTGTATACTACCACTGGGGCTGCTGTATATACCTCTGAGGCTGCTGTATACCACACTGCTGGGGGCTGTATACCTGTGCTGGGGTCCACCCTCAGCTTATACACGAGTCAATATGTTTTCCCAGGTTTTGGGGGCAAAAGTAGAGGGGTCGGCTTATACACGGGTCAGCTTATACACGAGTATATACGGTAAATTGCATTATACAGGCAAAAATGTTAAGAAATAATTTTTCCTGCATAATCACTTGTATATAGAGCTAAATAAAGACAAGAAAATATATCCCCTTCAACATTTGTTGACATGAAGTGTTTATGTTTGTTTTTTTCCTTTTAGAATTGGGAGGGTCTTAATTCTACATTTGCTAGGTTACTCCATGATAATTTTTAGTTAGCTATTTCCCTGCACTTTACAATGCCAGCTAGAATGTGCCCCTTGGTATGTTGGGATTTGTCCTAAGGCACCTCAGGTGGTCCTGTACCATATGTTTGGGAGAGACTACTCTTATTTATACATTTGGGCGGTCCCTCCCTCATTGTTACTGACATAGTGGAATACATATTCCATGGCAGTTTACAATGAGAGTTACAAGGTGCCCATTGTTATGTTGGGCTTTACTTTCATCCACCTCCTGCAAAACCACGTCCATGTCATTCTGCGGCCCTCACTTCAAGTTTTCAGAGGGCCAGCAGGGGTATGGAAACCTGAGTTTGGTGTGGGGCATCAGGTGACTCTGTAACAAACATTTGGGAGGGTCCTCCTCTATACATTTGGGATGGCCCTCCTCTTTACATTTGAGAGTGCCCTCACTTATTCATATTGTAGGCTTCTCACTCACTCACTCACTCACTCACTCACTCATTTAACTCAATTTAGGGCAGAGACTACAATGAAGGGCAAGTGACATGGTTGGAGCAGTGACTGTGGCCTGTGAGCCTCAGCTTTAGCAGAACTCTGCAAACAACAAAAATATAGCTGTTCTAGTCAACTTGATGACGAACTTAAATATATCACTTGTGCAAGTGAATGGACAAAGGATATTTGGTGCCCCTTTTCCAGAATAGGTTGGAGAAACTTTTCCAAATGGCTCAGAGATTTTCATTGCCAATTTTCTCCAGGTTATATATGAAGACTTGTTAATACTCTAGTGGTTGGTCAAGTGCAGAATGTACCTAGTTTTTCCAAAAATTAGCCCTGGTGGCTGTGTCCTAGACACAGAAAGACACCATGACAGGGGCCTCCAATGACAAATACTATTTATGTAGAATTACGTTAGTAGTTGCGGCCCAAAATTCAAGTTTTAACAGGCCCATCAGGGGGTCATCAGCAGTCAATGTAAATTGAATAAGTATCCCCTATATCAGTCACACTGTGGGACAACCCAGAAATGTTTTTTTTCCTAGCAATGGTGTCTGTGATTGATATAGGGAATACATATTTGATAGCAATTTACAGTCAATGTGGGACAACCCAGGAATGTTTATTGGTCAGCATCAGCAACCTATAGTGAAGTAAACTGAGGCTTTGCGTATACATGTTATTCATCAAGACGTCTTGCAAATGAGGCAATTTCAAGACTGCAATTACGAAATTGAAACAGGCTTCAAGACCAGCTTTGTACAGTTTTCCACTTTGTGTAAGTCTGTGACCTAACAAGGTCTGCAGAGTGTATTACTCCAATAATAATGAGTGGTACAAAGCAAAGCCAAACAAACCCATCCTTGGGATGAACTTGTTCCACGATGTGTGAGGCAGTGATCTGAAAAGGTCTGCTTAGCGTATTGCCCCTATTTCACAGGTTTAGAAGAAATATCCTGAAAGTGGAATGCTCAGCAACAACCACCCTTTTAGACTGAATTTAAAGGCACTATGATTTAAGGAAAGAGAGACGTTCATCTCATTTCTGGCCCTGAACAATCCAGGGATGTTTTTTAACCTGCAGTGGTGACCGTAACTTGCTATCAAATAAGTATCCCTTATATCAGTAACAATGTAGGACAACCTGTGACAAAGGCCTCCAATGAAAAACATTGGTCATTGGACCAACTACTACAGAAGTCCTACAAGAACAATGTGTATCATGTTTAAAAAATTAACCCTCGGGGGCTGTGTCATAGACGAAGGAAAACACTGTAACTAGGGCCTCCAATGACAAATATTATCTATATAGAACTTCTGTAGTAGTTGGCTCAGTGCACAATGTGCATCATGGTCCAAAAAATCATCCCTGGGGGCTATGTAATAGATGCAGGAAGACTCACCAACAAGGTCCTCCAATGCAAAACATTAATGAATGTAGCATTGGTAGGATAGGATGTTGTTGACCATGAAGTCATGTGGTAGAAGCAGGAGTGGGATTTTAATTTAGAAGAAGGAAATGGGTTGGGATGGGAAGGGATAGACATAAAGATGAGTTGCATAAATTTACATTTTGGGTGAATTTAGGTTTGGTTGCTGTCATCAGAAAGGCATACAAAGTCTGGATATATCCAGTCCTTGTTAAATTTTATGAGATTAAGTCTGTCTGCATTTTCTGTTGAGAGCCGTGTGCGCCTATCTGTGATGATTGCCCCAATGGAACCAAACTCACGCTTCAGACAACACACTAGCAGCAGGGCAGAGCAGCACCTCCAAGGGGAGAGGTCGGGCCAAGTGTGCAGTTTAGACACCCAATAATTAAAGGGATTACCAGCCAAGATTGTATTACAAAAAGATTCTTTATTAATTCAAGCACAAATTATAAAATTACTTTAAAAACAATGAGACACTATGAGAATGCATCCAGAATTGACCAAACCCCAAAAAATAAAATGGTAGGATGATACACTAAACAGTGGAAAAATGAATTATGGATGACAGTAATAGAACAATAGAATACTATTACACAAAATAGATGTCCAGATCTTTCTTGTATCTCTATATAAATGCAAATTCTGTGAACAATAACTAGTACAAGTATTCTAATTGTTGTTTAAGAGATTAATGAATGGATACAAGATGATAAATGCTATAAAATCATGTACAGGGTAGGTCATTTATATGAATACAGAAAAAAACACTTTAGAGGACTACAAAATGTAGAAAAAACTCACCAAAAAAGCCAAGGTCCAATATCCATTGCACTTAGCAGGACGCTGCAAGCCCCACTGAGAAAAAACACAAGTGTCAAATACCGCTGCACAATCTCCTGCAAACAGCCAAGCTATGTGGGAGTTGATTGTGGTATTTATAGGCACAAGGTCACAATAGGTCACCAGTCACACAGATACGTGCGATGCAAGGTGTCTGTATACAACCTATTGTCACACACCATAGTATTAGATCAAGACGGGCTTCCCAGCAATATGTATATGCATCAAGGCATGAGACAGGGGACTCTGCCACATCCTGTAACAGATAAAAAAGTGCAGAAAACACGATGAATGATGGTGTGAGGTGTTAGTAGATATTTTGGAAAAAATACGTAAGCTTATTGCAGGTGTTGTTACCACCCCTATAGCTTGGCTGGTTGCAGGAGATTGTGCATCGGTATTTGACACTTGTGTTTCCTATCAGTGGAGCTTGCAGCGTCCTGCTAAGTGCAATGGATATTGCTTGCTTGGCTATTGGCTATTGATTTGGATATTGCTTGGCAATAGGTTAATGGAATCCAATTCCCTCACCCCTACTCCATACCTGAAATCACTTTTTGTGAGCATATCTGGATCTGCTACTAGTCTGCTTCAAAGTGTCTGATTAAAGTGTCCAGATTTGAAATAGACCTGAAATTTACCAGAATTGACTGAGATAGACTGGAAGGTAATGACATAGAGGGACACTAAACAATGTGTATAACTCTAGTCAATACTAATCTTTACCATGTCTTTGATTTCATTGTTTGTTTTCCTATGTGCCTTCACTACCAACTTTCATCACCCATCCCCCTCCATCACCACTCATTCACATCAGCCCCTCTCTCTTGCCCTACCTTGTATGCACAGCTCTTATGTTATCTTTCAGTTTACTGAAGATTCTCAGCCCATCATATTCCAAAGTTTTTCATAATAAACCAAGTCCTAAATCCAAAATCTATTTGCTCTTTCACTTTTTGCTGCTGCTTCTTTCCTTTCAGGTGATTTCTTTCCCAACCCTGGTCCACCCTCTGCTAACTTCAACCCCTCTCACACCTCACATTGAAACCGCACTGACGTTATTACCATTATGTACACACCTTCATCTCCCTCTTTTAATTGCTTTCTCTTGAATCCACAGTCTATATGCAACAAGTTTCCCTTCATTCATAAATACTTTCTCACTAACTCTCTTAACCTCCTAGCCCTCACAGAATCCTTTTTCCAGGATTCTGATACTGCTTCCCTTGCTGCTATTTTTCATAACGGCTTACATTTCTCTCATTCCCCAAGACCTGGGAACAGACTATGTGGTGAACTTAGCTTACTCCTGTCACCACAATTTACTGTTCAGGTCATACTTCCAGCCCATCACTCCCATTCCCCTCTTTTGAGGTTCACACCATTAGGCTCTTCCATCCCCGTCCCCTCAGAGTAGTGGTGGTATACTGCCCCCCAGGGTCACCCACACTCTATCATTTCTCTGCTTAGCTGCTGCATTTCATGTCCTCAGAATTACCAACCCTTATTCTGAGAGACTTCAACATTCCCATAAACAGCCCCATCTCCTCATCTGCATCCCAGCTGCTATCTCTAACCACATCTCTTGGCCTCTCACAGCTCTCAACCTCTGAGACAAACAAAGACGGTAACCCCTGACCACAACATTCTCTCCTTCACGCTCACTAACCCTCGACCACCACAGCCCACCCCTACCTATCACACATCCAGATATCTACAGGCCATTAACCCTCAAGACAGACTCTCTCATTTCATCACTATCCCCAATCTCTTCATTCTCCTGTCCAGATCTGGCAGTGAATCACTACAATGACACTCTCAGAAGCACCCTGGATCAAGTTGCACCCCTCATCCTTAGAACCTCCAAACATAGAACAAAAACAGCCTTGGCTCACATCGCAAACTCAATTCCTCCAGCGATGCTCTAGGAGTTTTGAACGTCTATGGGGGAAAACTCACTCACCAGAAGACTTTATCCATTATAAATTCATGCCAAAAACTTACAACTCTGCCCTTCACCTTGCCAAACAAACCTACTTCACTGATCTCCTCACTATTGAACAATCTAAAAAAATTCCTTGACACCTTTCACTCTCTCCTCAGTCCTAAAGTGCAGGCCCCTTTCACTGACCTGTTTGCTGATGATCTAGCCTCTGACTTTATGGACAAAATAGACCACATCCACCAGGAAATCAGCTCCCAGCCTCCAAGCGCTGCCTCTCCCATTCTTCCCCACATCTCCTCCAGCTCATTCTCCAGATTTGACCCAGTCACAGAAGAAGTCGCCAGGCTCCACTCTTCCTCTCTTCCCACTACATGCACCACTGACTCCTTTCCCTCATTCATACTCCAGTCCCTCTTTCCGTCGTCAACACTCACCTAATCAGAATCTTCAACCTCTCCCTCTCTTCTGGCATCTTCCCCTCCTCTTGACCCATCCTGCACAAATAACTACAGACCAGTTTCCAATCTCCCCTTCATCTCTAAACTCTTCAAGCACCATGGTCTACACCAGCCTCACCTGTTACCTCTGCACTCACTCTCTTCTAGATCCATTAGAGTCTGGTTTCCACCCCCTTTACTCCACAGAAACTGCCCTCATCAAAGTGACCAATGACCTTCTGATGGCAAAACGTATTGGTGACCACTCTGTGCTTATTCTTCTTGACCTCTCTGCAGCTTATGACACTGTTGAAAACCATCTTCTACTCTCTAAGCTGCACTCCATTGGCATAAAGGACACTGCTCTCTCCTGGTTCTCTTCCTATCTTTCTGACTGTTGTTTTAGTGTATCATTCACTGGCTCCACTTCCTCTCCTTTCCTCTCACTATTGGGGTCCCTCAGGGTTCAGTCCTCGGATCTCTTCTCTCTCTACACAGCCCCGATTGGACACACCATCATCAGATTTAGCTTCCAGTACCATCTCTATGCTGGTGACACACAATTATACACTTCAGCCCCTGACCTTGCCCTTGCAGTTTTAAAGAACACCAATGACTGTCTAGCTGCAGTTTCCAACATCATGTCTGCTCTCCATTTGAAACTCAACCTTTCCAAAACTGAACTTCTTCTGCTCCCGCTCTCCACTAACCTCCCTAAATTTCCCATCTCTCTCTCTCAGTGTGCGGCACCACGATAATGCCTAGATAGCAAGCTCGCTGTCTGGGTGTTATGTTTGACACGGATCTCTCCTTATCCTCCCATACACAATCTCTCGTCCACTCCTGTCGCTTACACCTGAATAACATCTCTAGAGTCTGCCCCTTTCTCACCATTGAAACAACAAAAACCCTCACCATGGCTCTAATCCATTCCTGCCTTGACTACTGCAATCCTCTATTAATTGACCTCCCCCTCTCTAAACCTTCCCCCCTACAGTCGACCCCGAATGCAGCAGCCAGGATCACCCATCTGGCCGATTGTTACTCAGATGCCTCCACTCTGTGCCAGTCACTGCACTGGCTGCCTGTACACTACAGGATCAAATTCAAATTGCTTGTTCTCACCCACAAAGCTCTCCACAACTTGCATGGCTTCAGACGCTCCCTTGAAAATACATCTTTTTAAGGCAGCCTATCATACTCCCTAATACAAGTCCTTTGTACTGTAGATAGCCCATTCACTATCTCTCTCAACATAACTCTTCTTCAAACTCTACCAAACCTAAAAGGTCTACACAGACTGTCTGGTGACCATTCATGTAACCTTATTTCTTTCCCCCTCTTCCTCAAGATACCTGGACCACCAGTGTAATAAGCCCCTGTACTTTGTGTAACCCCTAACCCATTGTAGAATGAAAGCTCTTTTGAGCATGGTCACCTTTATTTTTTGCTTTACTTATTGTACGATATTTTTTACGTTGATTCTATGCTTATTGTATTGTATCCAATTATTGTACTGTATTTTTTCTCCAGTGTAATTACTGTTTTCCGTATTCAAACCACTGCAGAATATGTTGACGCTATATAAATAAAGATTTATTATTATTATTGGACCTTGGCTTTTTTGCTATTTATATGGATACACCTAAATAAAATGGGAATGGTTGGTGATATCAACTTCCTGTTTGTGGCACATTAGTTTATGGGAGAAGGAAAACTTTTTCAGATGGGTGGTGAACATAGTGGCCATTTTGGATCCAACTATTTTTTTTTCAATGGGAAACTGGTCATGCGGCACATCGAACGTATTGAGAATTTCATAAGAAAAACAATGGTGTGCTTGGTTTTAACATAACTTTATTCTTTCTTAAGTTATTTACCACCTATAAAATTTGTTAAAAGTGCTGCCCATTGTGTTGGATTGTCAGTGCAACCCCCTTCTCCCATTCTTCACAAATTGATAGCAACACTGCAGAATGAATGCTATCACAGAAAGCACAGAAAGTCTAAGGGGGTCAGATCAGGAGATCTTGGTGGTCATTCAACAGGCCCATGACCACCAATCCACTTTCAAGGAAACTGTTCATGTAGGAATGCTCAAACCTGACACCCATAATATGGTGGTGCACCATCGTGTTGGAAAACTCAAGGAACGTGCCATCTTTAGTGCATAAAGAGGGCAACACATCATGATGTAGCAATTTCAGATATCCAGTGGCACTGAGGTTTCCATTGATGAAGAATGTCCCCACTTTGTTTGTACCCCATATACCACATCATACCATCAATTTTTGTGTTACAACAGTCTTAGAGGGATCTATCCACTGTGGGTCTATCCACTGCGCTGACCACTCTGCCTCCATCCTGCGTTGACCACTCTGCCTCCATCCTGTGCTGACCACTCTGCCTCCATCCTGCGCTGACCACTCTGCCTCC
>JARQOC010000005.1:388512159-388549693 GCA_033576535.1 Allobates femoralis | reverse complement strand
GATGATGTCATCTCCTGTGCCCGGTCACAGCACTAGAAGACGGCACAAGCAGGAAGAAGCCGGGAGACGGAGGAGCGGCGCCGGAAAGGTGATGTATGAAATGTTTGTTATTTTAACAGGTGCCGCAGCCTGGGGGACACATACTAAGAAGGGGGGGGCTGGATATCTCTGATGGGGGCCAGAAAACCGCTGCTGGGGCCCTGTATACCACAGCTGGGGCCCTGTATACCGCAGCTGGGGCCCTGTATACCGCAGCTGGGGCCCTATATACCACTGCTGGGGCCCTGTATTCCACAGCTGGGGCCCTGTATACCACAGCTGGGGCCCTGTATACCACAGCTGGGGCCCTGTATACCACTGCTGAGGCGCCTGTATATTACTGCTGGGGCCCTATATACCACTGCTGGGGCCCTATATACCACTGCTGGGGGCCAGTATATTACTGTTGGGGCCCTATATACCACTGCTGGGGCCCTATATACCACTGCTGGGGCCCTATATACCACTGCTGGGGGCCTGTATACCACTGCTGGGGCCCTGTATACCACTGCTGGGGCCCTATATACCACAGCTGGGGCCCTGTATACCACTGCTGAGGGGCCTGTATATCACTGCTGAGGGGCCTGTATACCACTGCTGAGTGGCCTGATACAAGGGAGGGGGCTGTATACCACTGCTGAGGGACCTGTATACCATTGCTGAGGGGCGCTATATACCAGTGACGGGGGGCTATATAATAGGATGGGAGTCTGCTGCATTTCATACCCTAGGCTTATTCGCAAGTCAATAACTTTTCCCAGCTTATGGGGGCAAAAGTAGGGGGGTCGGCTTATTCACAGGTCGGCTTATACACGAGTATATACAGTATACTAAATTTCTTGATATTTTTTTTGTATCAATTTGACAACTTTTTGTTAATGGAACAAAGGGGCATATTATTGTGATGAATTACTAACATTTGTATTTATTCTACCTGTATCTGTATTCATTATTATTGTTGTTTTTGTTGTAATTTTACAGAGATTATGAATAAGGCATGAGTTAATGTCGAAACGTCAATCTACATGATACAACTTTCTTTGCCTCAATCTCAATAAATGCCATTGGAACAAAGCATCTTCTTTTTTTCTTTTTCATGTGCGAGGTTTTTTCTATATGTTTGACTGTAGGGACCGTGTTCTTTTCTTTGAATGCCTCTTTTTTTCTCCTGTAAACGCTATGTTGATGCCTTTGCCCAAAAAGCTCTACTTTTGTCTCATCTGACCAGAGAACATTCTTCCAAAACGTTTTAGGCTTTCTCAGGTAAGTTTTGGCAAGCTCCAGTCAGGCTTTTTTATGTCTCGGGGTAAGAAGTGAATGAAAAGGGACTGTATGGTAGGATACCTAGAAACTCCCCAGATGCCGACGGATAGTACTGGTTGACACTGTTGTACCCTCGGACTGCAGGGCAGCTTGAACTTGTTTTAATGTTAGTCGAGGTTCTTTAACCACCATCCGCACAATCTTGCTTTGAAATCTCTCGTAATATTTCTTTTCTGTCCACATCTAGGGAGGTTAGCCACAGTGCCATGGGCTTTAAACTTCTTGATGACACTGCGCACAGTAGACACAGGAACATTCAGGTCTTTGGAGATGGACTTATAGCCTTGAGATTGCTCATGCTTCCTCACAATTTCGTTTCTGAAGTCCTCAGACAGTTCTTTGGTCTTCTTTCTTTTCTCCATGCTCAATGTGGTACACACAAGGACACAGGACACAGGACAGAGGTTGAGTCAACTTTAATTCATGTCAACTGGCTGCAAGTGTGATTTAGTTATTGCCAACACCTGTAGGTGCCACAGGTAAGTTGCAGGTGCTGTTAATTACACAAATTATAGAAGCATCACATGATTTTTCTAACAGTGCCAATACTTTTGTCCACCCTCTTTTTTATGTTTGGTGTGGAATTATATCCAATTTGGCTTTAGGACAATTCTTTTGGTGTTTTTTCATCGAAGACAAATTAAATGAAGATAATAATACCAAATAATTTGTGATTGCAATCATTTTCAGGAAGAAACTGAGTATTATTTGACAGAATTGCAGGGGTGTCAATACTTTTGGCCACAACTGTATATATATATATATATATATATTTTGCTGGTTACTAAGTATATCTGTACATCTGCCCTATAATCCAAATAGGAGCTATAATCTATTAAATGGTTGCTGTGCACTTGCACATTGAAGAAAGGTTCAGACACTAACAGCTTAGCTGAAGAATCACTTCAAGATGTAAAGTGCTATTATTATCTGTTTCTTTATTTGTAGCACTGCTTTAGGGGACCCTCACTATAGAAAGTGATGACATTTCTGTTTCACTTCTCCAACAGTGAGGTTAAAGCTTCCAGCATCTTCCTCCACCCTCTCCCAACAATTACCTGAATGAATGGCAACATTACAATTCTAATTCTAACTTTCTAACTATAGTGTATGTTGCCTCCTTAAAGGGAATCTGTCAGGTCAAAAATCCATATGTAACTGCTATAATTTTCTATTTCCTTTCTCTAATCTCTCTTTATTCATGTATTTCTATTATTTGTACTTCCCTCCTATCCTCTATAAGCTTCAAAATAAAAGATTACTTCCATTTGTCAATAAAAGTGAGCTCTCTGCTGCCCACTCCCCAAGGAATGAATATTCATGCATCATTACACTGTCCTGCCCTCCTGAGATCTGTTATGCTGTGTGTGTGTGTGTGTGTGTGTGTGTGTGTGTATCATTGCAGCATAGAAAGGAGGGGGAGGAGGTATGTGTGCTCTTAGATATCTTCATTGTGTGTATCCAAGACATATGTGTAGTGTGTGCAGTCTGAGATATTTCTCTGTGATTATAAGAACATTTGATCATTTGCTCAGCAGATACACGCATTACATGTCTGCAGGAAAACCAACCTTCATATAATTGAAATCTTACAGATAGCACAGTGGAGGACAAAACACATCCCCCTCTGAGCACAGAGGGGAGGGACAGAACACCAGCTTGGGTAGGTGTGGACAATTAAATGACCATTATATTAACAGCTGAATAGTCCGGCTGCTATATAAGTGAGAGGTCTAATGTACCAGTTCCCTGTAGAGTGTGAAAATGCTTATAGCATGGAAACTAAAAAGTGTACAATAATGAATTTACATGTTTTAAAAGGTCTGTCCAGGCACTATTCAAGGGTAATATTAGTATTATAATGAAAAAGTGCCCTGACAGAGTCCATTTAAGGAAACCCATAAACCTTGGCGATCCCTTTATAATGAATGACTCATAAATTTAGTTTCTCCCATAGATCACATCTCACCATCTTTTACTCTTTCACTTTCACCAAAGTATTGTTACTATTCTCTCCCCCATGTTGTTTTTATTTTCTTACAATAATCACTGTATCTTTTCAATTAACAATCCATATTCCAAAACTAAGCAGATTAAGTTAGCATTTTACTATTATTTCCATAATGTTCTTTCTGCGATATCACTCAGTCATATTACTTTTTGTAAAATAAACCTACATTTATTTGGTACAAAGTTGGATTTCAATATTAATGCTGAATTTCCAGATAAATGCAGTTTGGAGATTTCAATCAAACTGGTTTTATTTTCGTTGTCTTAAACAAATTTAGAATGTTATTTTAGCATTGAACTACCTTTGTGACTTCGGTTTTGAGGAGAATATTTTATTAAACCAAATGCAGAAATAATCCTTAAAATGTGCTCTTTAACTGCTGATAATCACTTTTCCACATAGTCAGCAGACATTTGGATACACTTCTGCCAACAATGAACATGTTTACTGAAGTCGTTATGGAAGACGTTGGCACTCTGTTTCTGCAAATAGCCAATCATGCTTGTAGCTTCACTCTGAATGATACGACGATCATCCTGAATCAGTGTGTCAACATTGTCCATGTTCAATTCGGTGGTTGCTGTCACAGGGCGTCAAAGTCTTTCTTTTTCATGCAAGTCAGACGTTCCCGCCAAACCATCTTTACTCTTAATGGCCCAATGATGCACAGCGCTCACATCAAAACAATCATAAACCGCTTGCACTTTCTGATGAATTTCCTTTTGGATAACACCTTCTGCTGTCAAGAATTCAATGACAGCACATTGCTTAAATCGCAGTGACCGACCATTTGCACAGGGTTCCATTCTTCACATTGTAATAACACAACTGTTCATTGCTAAGGCTTCCCACCAACCGCAGCAATAGAGGAGAGTCTACTGAACAATCCAGTACATTGCTGTGTGTCCATTTTGGGACCCAAGTCACATTCTGCACCCTGCTTTTACTGAGTTCAGTAGACACAAGACTGGATTTTAAAATAGTTAAAGTAGGGACCATCCCAATGTGGATACACTTGATGTGGTGGGATGGCTTTGTACCTTTTTGCAAAATGTATGTACTAACTACCCTGTGTTTTTATAGCACTTGCTTTTAATTTATTTATTGCAGGGTATTTTCACATGTTTTGTGTATATACTTTTTTCCCTAAGGTCTAGATTGTAATAAAACAACTGTTCATTGCTAAGGTTTCCCACCAACTGGAGCCATGGAGGAGAGTCTACCTAACAGCCCAGTACCTGTTGCATACCAGCATTACTTGTCATTCAACCCGCATATATTATCATGAAAAAAATCCTATATAAAATGAATGGTCAGATTTATACTACAGTAGCATGGGAAGTAACAGATGTTTTTATACATGTACATCTTTATGCTATTTAATGTTTTTTTTCAATTAAGTAAATTATACCAAATACTCAGCTGTTTTATTTTAAAGGATTTGAAATTTTTAATGTTTTTTTGCTTTTACTTAATTGAATTTGCTGAATGCCCATTCAACTACATATTTATTTCTTTGATAACAAAGTAGTTAAGCATAAGGGCTTCATCCACTTGCTCCATTTCTTAGTTTTTTATGTTCCAAATCTTAAGGTCTAAAGTTTGTTGTACAGTCTTTAGAAAAGATTAATAGCTGTAGTTTATAGTGTTTCTTGAACATTAGCAAAATATTATTAAATGAATAGACATACGGTACCTTTCTTTATAAACTCTCTATTAATTGCAATACATAATTATATCATTAAATCATACATAACAAAATACAGTGACCTAAAAAATTGTGGTCCGTAAGGTTTGAGACAAAAACGTTTAGCATAGAATTGCTGGTTCTGTACTAAACTGTGTACTATGTTTCTTCCTCTACTAGCAATCCATCCTGCCGCAAGTGCAAAACCGCACTTGCCGCACCTGCCGCAAGTCCGCCTATACTTTGCATGGCAAAAACCGCAACCGCGCCGCAAGTGCAGCCGTTATGCGGTAATCGCGGCAGATGCGTTTTTTTCACCGCATCTGCCGCGATTTGAAAAAAACGCTGATGTGAAAGGGCCCTAAGAAGGCTAAACAACATGTACCATTAAAACACTGGTGTGGGGGTTGTTGGAAATGGGCCTCTATACACCTATGTAGATATTGCATTAAAAACCATACATTTACAGCTAGAATAGTCATTTACAACATTAACAATGTATAGAGTGTATTACTAAATAATTTAATGTTAGCTTCACTGAAAAAAAAAGTGCTTTTCTTTTTAAAAATAAGGACATTTCTAAGTGACCCCAAACATTGGAACATTTGTGGATATATATCTAATATATAAAGCTGAATGTGTGTATGTGTGTATGTCCGGGATTGGCATCTACACCATCACAACTACAGCCACAAAATTTTGCAGAGTCACACATCTGGACCCCGAGAGTGTCATAGGCTAAGTTGTGAGGCGAAATTTTAACCCTGCATGTTCCAGATCACCAAACAATTTTGCCCCTATCTTCATAATGTGGAAAAAGTGACAGTTACCAGTTGACAGTTGTGAATGAGAGGGGCTTAATGACAGTGCCAAAGACTAACAGCATATACCAGCATATAGTCACTAAGGTGGGGCCCCAACATGGGATATTCACTACGCACGGGGACATGTATATGTGGTGCCCCGCAACGAGTGCGTCACAGGAAGGTATTGCATCCCTGACTGAAGATGTAATATCTTCCATCCCAGTGCTGACATGATTAAACCCAGAGCTCCGTACACCACATGCACCACTTAGAGACAGAGGGCCAATCCGGTCCTGGTGGGAGGAGTGTAGGTGTAGTGTGTAGGAGAAGTTTGTAAGTGGTTGGAGAGGAAGGAAGAAGGAGCAGGCTCTACACAGTGCCGTGCAGCCTGAAACCAAACTTACCGGCTGGGCACCATCAAGCGGTGACCCAGACCGGACCCGGGCAGCTACCAAGTGGGTCCAGGCGCACCCGTGCCCATTCCCACTGGACTACTGGTTCCGAGGCGAGCAGACGTCCATCGCTACTCAGCAAACCAGATTGAAGGAACATCTTCCTAGGAGCGCCTCACTATAGCCCTTAATCAAGCCGTCTTGCCAGAAGGGACCCACCACTGGGACACAGGACCTTCACAGCTGTAGTAGGCCGGCTAAGGAATCCACTAGAAGTCTCCCTAGTACCCTGACCTGGTACACTAAGGCAGCAAAGGTGACCAGATAGGACAATTAGTAAAGGAGGAACACTGTGAAGCTCTGGACTAAAACCAATCATCGCTGGGATCACCCGGTCCGTTACCTAAAGACTGTATACCGTGTACCATCAACCGTTGCAGTAAAGACCCGTTACAGAGGAATCTGGTGTCCGTGCTTTCCTTCAGAACTGTTATTAACTGTGCACAATAACTACTGAGCTGCCGTATTCCATCAAGTGCAGCTCCTGGCCCTGGGGGCTCCTGCTCATCCTGTGGGTAGCATCCCATCAAGCTGCCGCACATCCCCCGGAGGCCCAAGCAGCGCCGGTGCAATCACCGGAATCCCACAGGTGGCGTCACGACAAACAAGATTCATCCCTATCCTAACATCCCCTTTGATCTGCAACACCTGAGACATGAGCATCCGGCAACGGTGAATCATATAAACACCACACGCACACAAAGAGTAACAGCAAGTGTATAGTCGCTAAGGTGCAGCCCCAACATTGGATAGTCACCATGCACCCGAACACACACACACACACACCACAAAGAGACACACACAACACAGACACACACACACAAAAACCACCACAGGGACACACACACACCCATTAGCAACACATGCACTCACCCCACAGACACACACACACTACAAAGAGACACACACACCACACAGACCCCCCCACAGGGACTCGCACACATACACACCCTATAGGGACACATGTACTCACCCCACAGGGACACACACACACCACAAAGAGACACATACAACACAGAGACACACACCACACAGACCCTCCCCCCACAGGGACACACACACATACACACCCTATAGGGACACATGCACTCACCCCACAGGGACACACACACAACACAGACAGACACAGATGTGCACAAATCGCCTCACACAACTCGCCTCA
Organism: Allobates femoralis; assembly: GCA_033576535.1. Taxonomy (NCBI): domain Eukaryota; kingdom Metazoa; phylum Chordata; class Amphibia; order Anura; family Aromobatidae; genus Allobates; species Allobates femoralis. Next base: position 388,542,213 of record JARQOC010000005.1, on the reverse strand, counting down.
TACGTGTGCTATCTTTAATTTCCAAAAATAAATATCTGATTAAAAACAGCCAATGTGCAACACATGTGCCATATAGGGAATTAAGGCAGATGTCAGTCACATGAGCTGTCTATTATGTGTATGTGTGAGGTAACATATACTGCCCGGCCAGGGGGAGGGTTTACTGTTGGCTGGAGATTTATCAGGCTGCCTATAGCAACCAAATACAGCTCAGTTTCTATTTTCCTACAGGTCATTAATATGACATATTCAAATTCTATTTTGTTATAGCTAACATCAGTTATTTATTAACCGGGCATAGCCGGGTAGTACAGCTAGTATATATATATATATATATATATATATACTAGCTGTGAGCCCGATGCAAATGCATCGGGATTCTAGAACGTGGCAATATATATTTGCATTAATAGCATTATTATTACCATTAATAGCATAATTATTAGCATTAACAGCATTATTATTAGCATTAATAGCATTATTAACAGCAATAATAGTACTATTAATAGTATTGTTCTTAGTATTAATAGCATTATGACCATAAATAGCATTAATAATAGCGTTAATAGCATTATTATGAGGAGTAATAGCATTATTAGCATTAATAAAATTATTAATAGCATTAATAGAATTAAAAATAGCATTAATAGCATTATTAATAGGATTAATAGCATCATTATTAGAATTAATAGCATTAATATTAGCATGAATAGCATTAATAGCATTATTAATAACATTAATACCATTATTAATAGCATTAATAGCCTAAATAATAGAACTAATAGCATAAATAATCGCATTAATAGCATGAGTATTAGCATAAAGAGCATTAATAGCAAAATTATTAGCATTAATAGAATTTTGAATAGCATAAATAGCATGATTATTAGCCTTAATAGCATTATTAATAGCGTTAATATGATTATTATTAGCATTATTAGCATTAATATTAGCATTAATAGCATAATTATTAGCATTAATAGCATTATTATTAGCATTAATAGCATTAATAATACAATTAATAGCATTAATATTAGCATTAATAGCATTAATAGTATTATTAATAGCATGAATAACATTATTAATAGCATTAATAGCATTAATAATAGCATTAATAGCATAAATAATAGAATTAATAGCATAAATAATTGCATTAATAGCATTACTATTAGCATAAAGAGCATTAATAGCAATATATTACCATTAATAGCATTTTGAATAGCATAAATAGCATGATTATTAGCCTTAATAGCATTATTAATAGCGTTAATATGATTATTATTAGCATAATTAGCATTAATATTAGCATTAATAGCATAATTATTAGCAATAATAGCATTAATAATAGCATTAATAGCAATATTATTTGCATTAATAGCATAATTATTAGCATTAATAGCATAAATATTAGCATTAATAGCATAATTATTAGGATTAATAGCATTAATAATAGCATTAATAGCAATATTATTTGCATTAATAGCATTAATATTACCATTAATAGCATAATTATTAGCATTAATAGCATAATTATTAGCATTAATAGCATTAATATTACCATTAATAGCATAAATATTACCATTAATAGCATAATTATTAGCATTAATAGCATTAATAATAGCATTAATAGCAATATTATTTGCATTAATAGCATTATTATTACCATTAATAGCATTAATAATAGCATTAATAGCAATATTATTTGCATTAATAGCATTATTATTACCATTGATAGCATAATTATTACCATTAATAGCATAATTATTAGCATTAATAGCATAAATATTAGCATTAATAGCATAATTATTAGCATTAATATCATTAATAATAGCATTAATAGCATAATTATTAGCATTAATAGCATTAATAATAGCATTAACAGCAATATTATTTGCATTAATAGCATTATTATTACCATTAATAGCATAAATATTAGCATTAATAGCATAATTATTAGCATTAATAGCATTAATAATAGCATTAATAGCAATATTATTTGCATTAATAGCATTATTATTACCATTAATAGCATTAATAATAGCATTAATAACAATATTATTTGCATTAATAGCATTATTATTAGCATTAATAGCATAATTATTAGCATTAATAGCATTATTATTAGCATTAATAGCATTAATAATAGCATTAATAGCAAAATTATTTGCATTAATAGCATTAATAATACCATTAATAGCATAATTATTAGCATTAATAGCATAATTATTAGCATTAATAGCATTATTATTAGCATTAATAGCATAATTATTAGCATTAATAGCATTATTATTAGCAGTAATATCATTATTATTAGCATTTTGTTTTTTATTCTTATTTTTCATGTTATTATGTATAATTTTTTTTTTTTTTTATTATTTTTTAATTATTTTTTTTATTATTAAATTAATTTATTATTTGTTATTTTAAGTGAGCCTGAGCCTGAGACACAGTTCTCCTTCAGGTTCGCTCAAAGGGCTCATATTATTAGCATACTTGTATTTTTTTATTATTATTTTTTATTAATTTTTTTATTATTTTTTATTTATTTTTGTATTATTTTTTAATTATTTTTTTATAATTTTTTTTATTATTAAATTAATTTATTATTTGTTATTTTAAGTGAGCCTGAGCCTGAGACACAGTTCTCCTTCAGGTCCGCTCAAAGGGCTCATATTATTAGCATACTTGTATTTTTTTATTATTATTTTTATAAATTTTTTTATTATTTTTTATTTATTTTTGTATTATTTTTTAATTATTTTTTTATAATTATTTTTATTATTAAATTAATTTATTATTTGTTATTTTAAGTGAGCCTGAGCCTGAGACACAGTTCTCCTTCAGGTCCGCTCAAAGGGCTCATATTATTAGCATTTTTATTTTTTATAATTATTTTTTATTCATTTTTTTATTATTTTTTATTTATTTTTTTATTATTTTTTAATTATTTTTTAATTATTTTTTTTATTATTAAATTTATTAGTTATTTTAAGTGAGCCTGAGGCTGAGACACAGTTCTCCTTCAGGTCTGCTGAAAGGGCTCATATTATTAGCATTTTTTTTTTTTTATTATTATTTTTTATTTAATTATTTATTATTTTTTATTTATTTTTTAATTATTTTTTTTATTATTAAATTTATTAGTTATTTTAAGTGAGCCTGAGGCTGAGACACAGTTCTCCTTCAGGTCCGCTGAAAGGGCTCATATTATTAGCATTTTTTTTTTTTTATTATTATTTTTTATTTAATTATTTATTATTTTTTATTTATATTTTTATTATTTTTTAATTATTTTTTAATTATTTTTTTTATTATTAAATTTATTAGTTATTTTAAGTGAGCCTGAGGCTGAGACACAGTTCTCCTTCAGGTCCGCTGAAAGGGCTCATATTATTAGCATTTTTATTTTTTTTTATTATTATTTTTTATTTAATTATTTATTATTTTTTATTTATTTTTTTATTATTTTTTTATTATTTTTTAATTATTTTTTTTATTATTAAATTTATTAGTTATGTTAAGTGAGCCTGAGGCTGAGACACAGTTCTCCTTCAGGTCCGCTGAAAGGGCTCATATTATTAGCATTTTTTTTTTAATTATTATTATTTTTTATTTAATTATTTATTATTTTTATTTATTTTTTTATTATTTTTTAATTATTTTTTAATTATTTTTTTTATTATTAAATTTATTTGTTGACATACATTAGCGGTGTGTCGGCGAATTAACGGCCGGGCCCCTGGTTCTATTTGTCGGCCCCAAAATCGCGGACACACCGCTAATGTATGTCTATGGGCAGTGAGGTCGAATTGTGATTGGTCGGCGTCAGCAGAGAGCGACCAATCAGAAATCGGGCTGACTGCCCATAGACATGCATTAGCGGTGTGTCCGCGATTTTAGGGCCGACAAATAGAACCAGGTGGGCGGCCATAAAATCGCCGACACACCGCTAATGTATGTCAATGGGAAATGAGGTGCTCTTCTGATTGGCTGAGGGCAGTAGACAGCGACCAATCAGAAGAGCGCCTCACATCTCATAGAGATAGAATGGCGGATTTTTCGTCCATTCTATCTTAATGAGAAGTGAAGAGGACGTCGGAGCTGGAAGTTGGCGGAAAGAAGACAGAAGACCCCGGGGGCCGGACGAAGAGCCGGAGATGGCGGAAAGAAGAGAGAAGACCGGCGGGGCCGGAGGAAGAGGACGCCTGGCCGAACGGAGGACTTGTGGATCGGACGGACGATCAGATGACTAAGAAGGCATGTATGTGATCGACGGGGGCGTTAGGTTAGGGGACGGCGGGGGCTTCGGGTGTAGGGCCTTAGGTGTTAGCGACAGCGGCGGGGGAAAGCGGCGGGAGCTTAGGAGGCGGCGGGGCTTAGGGGATAGGGGCTTAGGTGCGGCGGGGCTTAGGTGCGGCGGACTTAGACTTAGGGGGTAGGGGCTTAGATGCGGCGGGGCTTAGAGGGTAGGGGCTTAGGTGCGGCGGGGCTTAGAGGGTAGTGGCTTAGGTGCAGCGGGGCTTAGGGGGTAGGGGCTTAGGTGCGGCGGGGCGGAGGCGGACGGTAGGGGCTTAGGTGCGGCGGGGCTTAGGGGGTAGGGGCTTAGGTGCGGCGGGTCGGGGCTTAGGTGCGGCGGGGCTTAGGGGGTAGGGGCTTAGGTGCGGCGGGGCTTAGGGGGTAGGGGCTTAGGTGCGGCGGGGCTTAGAGGGTAGGGGCTTAGGTGCGGTGGGTCTTAGGGGGTAGGGGGTTAGGTGCGGCGGGGCTTAGGGGGTAGGGGATTAGGTGCGGCGGGGCTTAGAGGGTAGGGGCTTAGGTGCGGCGGGGCTTATGGGGTAGGGGCTTAGGTGTGGCGGGGCTTAGGGGGTAGGGGGTTAGGTGCGGCGGGGCTTAGAGGGTAGGGGCTTAGGTGCGGCGGGGCTTATGGGGTAGGGGCTTAGGTGTGGCGGGGCTTAGGTGCAGTGCGGACATTGGGGGGAGGGGCTGTGCGGACATTGGGGGGGAGGGGCTGTGCGGACATTGGGGGGGAGGGGCTGTGCGAACATTGGAGGGGAGGGGCTGTGCGGACATTGTGGGGGGGTGCTGTGCGGACATTGTGGGGGGGTGTTGTGCGGACATTGGGGGGGGTGCTGTGCAGACATTGCGGGGGGGCTGTGCTAGACTGTGGATGGGGGCTGGCGGCGGAGGTGTGCGGGCAGTGAGGGGGGGGGTGTGCGGTGCTGGAGGTCGGTGCGGATGTGGGGAGCGTTGCTGGGCTGTGGATTGGGGCTGGGGGGGAGGCACAGGGGGCAGCTGCATAGTCGGAGGTGGGCTGTGGGTAGCAGGGAGCAGAGGCGGCATTGGCGGCCATTGCGAGTCGAGTTCGCGATTATATAATAGATATACTGTATATCCCACTGTGCCATGGTTTTCTTCCCTTCTTTCCATCATAGCACTTAATTGTTGTACCTCCCAGGGGCTTGTCTCTTTGTACAGCTTACAGGATCAAGTCATTTGTGTCATGCTGTTATTTTACATGTTGAATGAAATCATGGGAATTACCATGTTGCATTGACCTACTTATTAAAATATGTAACGTTACTACTTCTATTATTATTACATATTTACAGTTCAGATTGCAATGGGCTTGGAGAATGTAATTTTCATATTTGCAGATTAAATTATTAATCTGTAAAGTAATTAACAAAGAAAGTGTATCCTATGTTCATATATTCAAAGGGATTTAGAGACTGCAGAATCGTTGACAAAGAAGTGACAAACTAAAAGTTATCTGAGAAAACAAAGTTTATAATTGTTTTTATACCAGACCTATCACCAGGTCAACCATGGTCATTTTTTCTTTCATTTTATTACTGCTTCTACCATGAACATTCTGTGTTTTATTTTATTATTATTATTATTATTATTATTATTTTATTAGTTTTTTAAGGTTGAATGTAGACTTTAAGTAAATAGAGAAACCCTGGCACACAAGACACGGAGATAGTTGTTTTATTAAAAAAAGATCAATTTTATTAAACCCGACGATCGTTTTAATCCGATCAGGACTTTCATCAGGGGTTGATCTATAATGTATCAAATGTACAGAGTCTCCACCCATTGTACTTTTGAATTTAATTTTGCCATCAGGAACAATACTTACAGCAAATACTTTAGCAATTGGGAACCCTGGATCTCAACGAAATCATTAAAACATTTAACTAAGGCCGTTGACAAACCCCTCTAACCGTACCCACATGAGAAGCTCCTCATAGTCTAGATATGCCTCGGAACGATCCCACATAACAAAGATCCCTTCATGGGTTTACTGCTCTCTCTTCCCTTGATTGTATTGATTTATATTCATACATAACACAGTTGTTTGTTTTAGTTTTGGTTTTCTATGCTTTTTGGCTAAATTCTGCTTCTTATAAACCAAAGCCAATAGAAGCTGCGCCAACAGTTAAAGTTGACTTGTTAAGGCTATAGCCGACTTGATATGTATAATACTTATACATGTATAATTCACTAAGTATCCCATTTGTATCTTGTTACCCTGTCCTGTTTGTTCATCCTGTATATTTACCACCCCTGTCTTGAAAAACCAATAAAAACATTTGAAATACAAAATGTACATAATTACATATGACATCTGAAAATTGAAATAACACGCATATATACAAAACCAAACTGTTTACAAAATCAAAGGTATATCTGTCAAACAACAAAGAAAGAAATAACAGTGCCGCCAATGTATTAAAAAAAACATATAAGGCAAACATGACAATCATAGATATACCCATGTTCTATGATTTACCTCTTAGTCAAAAGTAAGTAGAGAGCACCAATGACGTCTACTTACTGTTGACTAAGAGGTAAATCATAGAACATGTTATACCGTATCTGTGATTATCATGTTTGCCTTATGTTTTTTTTAATATATTGGCATTTCTTTATTTCTTGTTTGACAGATATACGCCTTGATTTTGTAAACAGTTTGGCTTTGTAAATAAGCTTTTTTTATATCATTTTTCTGATGTCATATGTAGTTATGTACATTATGATTCATGATAGATTTAATAAAAGTCCTGATCGAATTGAAACGATCATCGGTTTAATAAAATTGATCTTTTTTTTGCATGAAACAACTATCTCCATGTCTTGTGTGCCAGGGTTTCTCTATTTACTGACTACCTTTTTTACCCTTGAGCATTACTGCTTGAGCTCAGCCCTTCCCTTATTGAAAGTAGACTTTAAGGGTACCTTTACACGCCGCAACTTTTGGCAGCGATAGAAGGCAATCTAATGTGCGCATGCACATTTTTCATGGTTGGCTTTTACACACCGCAATTTTGCCCTCAACCTAAGGCGATGTGTTGCCCTGGAAGTTGCCACACCAACAGCAGAACCAATCCGGTGGAGTTCCCTCACTGCTTCACACACCGCAATCCCCAAAGGAATGTGGGCGTACATGGTTAGCATCGCAAGAACATTGGCGTGACAGACTGGTGTATTCCATGCCCTAAATACACTGATTAGACAGCGCAATAGCGTTATGATTGGCCAGCCTGCGCAGGAAGGCTGACTAATACATGACGCCATTGCCATTGTGTAGTGTGAATGGACAGCTGTTCAAATATGGCTCCCTGTGAAGGGACAGCAAACACAGTAGCCACCACCAATCATTGCTGATGGGGTGCGGTCTCCAGCACGCTGTGGCATGCCTCCGGGAAATCACTAGGCGATGCAGATTCCATCCCTATCGCCCCTTCACACGCCAAAAGCCGGGAATTTCGCCTTCATGATTGCCTCTGATTTTGGAGCAGTGCTGTGAAATCGGAACCAGGCGTAACCTTTTTTATTGCCACCAAATTCCCCAAATACACGCTGCAATTTCGAGGCAATTTCACGGCGATGGTGACGGGGCTACAGATTACCGGTCAGATTTCTCGCCGCGGTGGCAGTGTGTAAAGGTGCCCAAAGTCCATCAAGTTCAACCTATAGCCTAATATGTTGATCCAAAGGAAAGCAAAAACCCCATGGAGCAGTCACTATGCTCCATATTAGGGGAAAGATTCCTTCCCGACTACACTTGCGGCAATCAGACTAGTTCCATGGGTCAAGACCCAGACACAGAATCAAGTTATTACTATATTTTTCAAGAAAGGTATCCAGGCCTTTCCTAAATTTTAGTATTGAATCAACCATTACAACATCAACAACAAGCCTTCGTGTTTCCAAATGGAATAACCCCAAATGTATTAACCCGTCTTGGTATTATATACCTCCCAGTCTTTTAATAACCTTGGTTGGTCTTCTCTGCACCTGCTCTAATTCAGCTATGCCCTTCTTATACACTGGAGAACAAAATTGTACACATTATTTTTAGTGTGGCTTTTCATGAGCTTCTATACTTCTTTTAACACATCCCAATAGTTAGTTCATGAATGCTGGGGTGTTTGTCGAATTGTTCACCGAACAGTTCGCCGAACCCCCTGAACAACTTTGAAATCAATGGCAGGGAAGATCAAACACATAGAAAACACCTTCAAAGGTGTCTAAAACCTACCAAACAAAGCTCAAATAACACAGACACACATAGATCAATCTTACCAGTTTCATGCCGCTTGCTTCTGAGTCAGTTTACACTTTCCCACTCTCCTGCTCACTTTCTTCTAGTGCCGCCCATTAAGCTTTATGCATGTTCACTTCACTGACCGGCAACAGCCAATCACAGATGTCCATGCAATGAGACTGCATTATTACAATCTGGATGGTTTCTGTGCTTGGTTGTCAAACATATTAGTGTGTGGCAATCAATCTGGCATCATAGTGTGTAAAATAAATTAATAATGGAAAAAATACACAGGTCTTCACTGTATTTTTCAGTCTAGCACAGATAAAACAGACAGCTGCGAGCTGCCACCCTCAGCTGCCTATTTTTACCTTGGCTGGCAAAAAAATGTGTAGGAATCTGCCTCAATTTTAATTGCCAGCCAAGGAAAATATAGGCAGCTGGGGGCTGGTATTCGCCATGTGGTGAGGGCCCATCATTATTGGGCCCCCATGCTATAGAACTATAGAATAGCAGCTCACAGCTGCCCCATAAATTGGCACATTCAAAAGAAGCACCAATTTTTGGTGCTTTCCCTGGCTCTTAAGAACTTCAAGTAAATTATTCTGAGGGCACAACATAGAGAGAAAACATTATATTAGAAATAAAAATATAAACACATATCTGGACTCCATCTTTATTGCCCCCTCATACCCATTCTCGATCCTCTGCAACATCTTCTTGATTGCAGGCTGCTGTGAAGAACACAGTGTCCTGTCACTGCAATGAATAAATGAGCTGCCAGCTCTGGTCCAATAAGTGGTGACTCCTGATGTCACCCAAACATAGCTCAGGTAACCATGGTACCCACTATGATTAACGGTCACCATGGTTACCTGAACAGTGACCTCAGGTGACTTCATCAAGTCACCGCTTATCAGACTCGGCTGGTGGTGAGTGACATGAGCGATCATCTGATGCAATTGCCATAGTAATCACGTCACCTGACCAAAGCGGGTCAGCTGCTCTGATCACCTGACTTGATTACTATGGTGACAAGATCAGCTGACCTGATCTAGTAAGGTGACACGATTGCTATGGCATGAAGGTATGAGGGAGTAATAAAGATGGAGTCCAGACACATGTTTGTAGTTTTATTAGGAATAAAATGTTTTTATAAGGTTTCCATGTTCTTCATAGAATTGCTGTATCTTCTGCCCTCATCAAAAACGGAGTTTGTACCTCACCTTGCCCTTGAACTTCTTGTATGTCCTGTTATAAGTCCAGTTCTGGGATTTAAAGGGACACTGTCAGGTCATTTTTCATTATGATACTAATATTACTCTTGAGTAGTGCAAGCGCAGACTTCTTAAAAACATGTAAAATCATTATTGTACCATTTGTAGTTTCCATGTTATCACCATTGTCAGACCCTGCAGAGTCCCATTATAAGCAGAGGCGATTAGTACTGTGCTATATAAACTGTCATGTAATTATGCACTCCTTCACTGCAGCCCTCTCCTCCCCCCTCCTTTTGCTAACAGTGCAGTGTCAGGTTTCAATTACAGGTCTGTTCAGTCGGTATCATCACCGAGGGAGAGAGCTACTACAGGGTCTGCCTTATCTAGACTCCATTTTTTTTCTATAAAGCAGATACCCTGCTGTGCTATAACAGTTTCTGTGTTGTAGTTCACCTCTTGTGATGCTACACACAGAGAGCAGAGAGAACAATACAGTCCCTCCATTGATCTCCTGTGCTGTGATTTGACATGCATATTCATGCATGGGGAGTGGTTAGCCGAGAACTAAGTGGATCATTCACCTTGAGTGACAGATGGAATGATTCTCTTTATTTGAAGTTTACAGTAGATATGAGGGGAATATAAATAAAAGAAATACATAAATAGAGAGAATTTAGAGGGAGGAATTAGAAAATGATATTCGTTACATGTGGATTTTTGACCTGACAGATTTCCTTTAATAATTTCCTGAGTATTTTGTGATCAATGGTCTCTGAGTCTTCTGGTTGCTGCAGGACTTGCTGCTCTGTGCTCTGCCTCATTATTCTCAGCTGACTGCAGTCTAAGGCTGAATGCTTACTGGCGCTAGACTCGCGTGAGTGTAATGCGAGAAAAAAATCACATTGCACTCGGACCTGTATTTTAAAATGATACAGGTCACATCAATGCGATTTTCTCGCATTACACTCGCATTGCGATGGAAATGCGAGTGCAATTGCAGCATGCTGCAATTGCACGCGCGAGTGGCCATTAAAAGTACGTAGGTGAGAGTCAAACTCACACCGATACAGCACACTGTGTAATAATCGCATGATTGTGCTGTTATAATCGCTTCAAACTCGCCGGCTGTCAAAGCTGGCGAGTTTGAATTTACCGCTTTGCCAGTACAGTAATCAATAATGTTCCAGCGTTGTCACAGCAGCGCTGAAACATTATTGTTTAAAAAACTCAGTTAGAAATCTAAATAATAAAGTGCTGTGTGCTAATAATCATTTTAACCCCCTGTGCAGGCTCTGCGCTACATGTCGGCATAGAGCCTGCAGATGTGGCTAATAAAAGCTGGTGTTAGAATGGTTAAAATGCAGTTAGTGTGCTGCCATCATGTGTACAAAGATTGTGTACACTCTGTGTAGACATAGTGACAACACACCCTGGCAGTGCAGGGGTTAATACCTTTAATTTATTGATCTTGGCATTTGTCAGGTTTTTAGACAGTACTGACAAGCCACTCTGCTCCTGGACTGAGCTGTCCATGGTCCTGAAGCTCTAGCGTGATATTACTGTAATATCATGCTGGAGCTTTAGCACCAGAGACAGTGGCTGCCATGGTACGCTTTTTGCATACGCAAATGGCATAAGTAACATGGACAGCTCACGATCTTAAGAGCTGTGCTGATTGTACACTATGCCAATTGCATTCAGGACCATGGACAGCTCAGTGCAGGAGTTGAGTGGATTCACAGTAATGTAAAATAAGTCGACAATTGCAGGGATCATTAAATTAAATGTGCTAACCCCTGCACTGCCAAGGTGTGTTGTCACTATGTCTACACAGAGTGTACACACTCTGTGTACTCATGATGGCAGCACACTAACTGCATTTTAACCCTTCTAACACCGGCCTTTATTAGCCGCATCTGCAGCCTCTATGCCGACATGTAGCGCAGAGCCTGCAGAGAGGGTTAAAATGTTTATTAACACACAGCACTTTATTATTTAGATTTCTAGCTGAGTTTTTTTAAAGAATAATGTTTCAGCGCTGCTGTGACAGAGCTGGAACATTATTGATTACTGTACTGTCAAAGCGGTAAATTAAAACTCGCTAGCATTGACAGCCGGCAAGTTTAAATTCAAGGCAAATGCTGTCCGCGATTCTTCAGGACCACTGACAGCATCACAATCACACGCACCACACACGCACTCACACCTCACACTCGCAGCACACTCACATGAATACAGGCAGGCACACTCACCACATGCACCACACTTCCACCACACACACCCAAAACCATGCATTACACTAGCACCACTGTCGTGCATCAAACACGCTCCGTGTTTGATGCACGACAGTGTGCCTCCAGCCTAAGGCCACATGCATGTTGAGTATTTGATGAGTTTTTTACCTCAGGATTTGTAGCCAAAACCAGGAGTGGATAATTAAATACAGAAGTGGTGCAGGTGTTTCTATTAGACTTTTCCTCTGATTCCTCCACTCCTGGTTTTGTCTTCAAATCCTGAGGTAAAAAACTCATCAAATAATCAACGTGTGCATATCCTGATCCTGGCTGTTGGTTTCCTCCCTTCAAGACCTCTTGGAGAAAAGCTTCATTACTTCTGGACATCCTGGTTCTGTAAGAACTTTGACTCTACATTTAGATTGTGAGTGTACTTAATCCTGGACTAAATCAGTTGCCGGCTGTTGGTGCAGGGCTTGAGCAGGATTTTTCAGCCCTAAAAAGTACACTGATAACCATTTATTTACTGGACACATCTCGGCATATTATTCCTGGACATTTAACATTTGTTTGCTGGAGACTTCTCTGCATATTATTTCGGGACATTCACTTTTTAGTGATGGTTGCATTTGCATTTAATGTTAGGATTTACTTGTTAATTTCCGTTTCTTAACCTGTTTGATTATTATTTGCAATATAATTACTTACCCAAAACCCTGGTCTCAGTTTCATCAGTTCTCACGCTATCAGATTCCTAAGTATCTACATAATTGTTATAGTTTTCTCTCTGTGCTGTGTTTTCTTTCCTATTACTTATAAGGATAAACTAACAATGAGAGGAGAAAGCGCATATAGGGTCTTACCAACTTAACAGATAGAAATGGTGTAATGGTGGAAACACTAACCATTTAGGGTTGTGTCAATCACAATACTTTGGTAGCAAATTACAGTTGCAGCACTCCACCTAGGTTTGAAGATCAAGATAAAAATGGAGGTTGTGTAGTCATGCCCTGCCATCCCTATCACACAAGGAGACCAGGGTCCAGGATAATGTAGATAAAATCCGTACCTTTATTCTTATGCATTTCGTGGGTTACCTGTCCACTTTCTCAGAGAGATTACAATCTGTAATCTCTCTGAGAAGTGGGTAGCTAGCCCATGAAACACGTGAGAATAAATGGATGGATTTTATCTTCATTATCCTGAACTTTGGTCTCCTTGTGTGATTGGGAGAGGCGCACATGACTATACCACCTTCATTATTATCTTGGTCTTCTTTCCTATTACTTGAAATTTTTAATGGGTGATTTTAATATTGGCCTGACATTAAGAATTTCAGGCTTAATGCCGGCTGGCAATACAAAGCTGGCATTAACTCCTTATTACCAAGTTTGCCACTGCTACACGGCAACGGGAAGAGCTGGATAAAGTGCCAGGAATTGGCACTTATGAATGCGCCAATTTCTGGATAGTCTGTGGGAGCTATTTTATAATATTGGGGGCCCAATAGCGATGGGCCTTCACCACGCTGAGAATACTAGCCCCAGCTTCCTAATTTTACCTTTGCTGGCAAATAAACATCGGGCGAAGCTTCATATTTTTTTGCCAGCCAAGGTAAAAATAGGTAGCTAAGGATGGCAGCCCTTAGCTGTCTGCTTTATCTCTGCTTAGAATGAAAAATACTGCGACATCCCTACACGATTTTTTCCGTTATTTATTTTATGTTAGGTTACACAGCTGGCATCATGCAGGAGTGAATCCCACTGTGGTCCCTCCATGTTGTTTGATGCTTTTTTGAAGCAGATTTTAAGAATTGTCATGTCTATCTTGAAGCTAGTAAAGTCTGTGAGAGTTCGGAAGAGCTGTGCCAATGTGTTTTTTTTATATTGCAGATTTGGGGCAGATTTTGGGGCAGAAAAAAGAAATCTTGAGCAACATGTACAAGGAAATGAAAAAGCAACGTGGGCACAGCACTTCTAACCTGTCCTACACTTTGTTCTCCTCAGGATAGACATGCAGATTTTGCTGCAGATTCTCAATCTGTGTAAAAAAAATCTAACAATGCAACATGGTCAGAGTCCAGGGAGAGCCGTAGTTGTGGTGAAAGGGCTCAATGGTTCCTCTTGCCCCCTGTATACTTACACAGAGAGTTCTAGGGCAGTGGTGGCCAACTACAGTCTTCAAAGTCTAAAAACAGGGCAAGTTATTAGCATTTCCTCGCATTGTACAAGTGAAAATTTCATCACTTTAAGAGGGGATGAATGATTCAAGCACCTTGTGTAATGCTAGGGAAATACTGAAAACATGCACTCTTTGCAGCCCATGAGAACTGCACTTGGCAAGCCCTGTTCTACTGGAGTGGGTGTAGTGTCTTGAAGTTTCAGACCTCACACCTTCAGGCCAGGGTCCTGCGGCTTGTTCACCAGTATTTGTAGTGCAATGTCAAACCACCTGTTTGTAGAAACAGTCCAGCACACAAGTAGTGAACTCAAGAAACTTCACTACAGCACGCAGACTGTAAGTCTCTAACAAAAAAAAAAAAAATACACGTAGTATATAAATGCAACAAAAAACCCACAGGGAGAAGCAGCATCACACAGACTGCCCTTCATTACCTTTCCACTGCATTAACAGAGTCCATTAAGATCTTTCAGTTGGACCCCAAAGACTGCATGCATCATGCAAACATACCTAAGGGTATGTTCTTATGATGCGTATTTCATCACATATTAGGTGGGTTTAAGCAGCAGACTGCACTAAATGTGCATCAGCGTGTTTTCTATGCAAAGTCTATGGGATTTCAGAAGTCCTGTCTGCATAATGTGTTTTTTTCTGCTACAGATATACTGCATATTTTAGTGAAGAAAAATCTGCAGTATGTCAATTCTTCATGCAGATACACTGCAGATTTGACCACAATAATGCTGAGACATAGAAAAGTAAATGGCAAAAAGCACCATATCCAAAGCAGATAAAAACGCACCATTCAGATAGCATTTGCTGAGTATTTGTGTGCAGATTTCATTCAGCAGAAAATATGCACCAATTTTTTTCTGTGCGCACATACCCTAAAAGTTTGCTCTCCGATAAAAATAATATTAATAATTATAATAATAAAAAAATGAAAAAATAAAAATTCCCTTAAAAATGTAAACATCTCTTACACTGGTGTTTTAAAGACATTGTAAGCTTCCTGGACTTCCCAGCTGCTGCCACATCTGGCACAGTTTCCAAAATTCAGACCCTGCAGGCGTCAAAACATCTGCAAATTTCTGGAAGCTTAAAAAAATGTAAAAAAAATAACCCAAAATTCTACAGCTTAACACAAGCTAGTAGACACAATGGGAAGGGACACTCCTAACTAAAGGTTAGGAGTAATCCCCATTCGATGGGACTTCCAATGAGCGTTTGACACTTGTACACCACTTCATAAATAATCATCCTTGAAATGCTGGGTTAAGACCTACTGATTTGCTGCCTTTGTGGCCCAATACAAAATCTATAAGATGAGCAACAAAAGTATTGAGTGGCACTAAAGTGTGATCCACCCGTCACATGTTTATAACTCAACTGTAGAAGTTTAAGGGAAATGAAACTTGTATACAAGACCGGGATCAAAGGAAAGCTATTGAGTAAGAATATACCGTAAATATATACAGTGCCTTGTGAAAGTATTCGGCCCCCTTGGGCTTTTCAACCTTATGCCACATTTCAGGCTTCAAACATAAAGATATAAATTCTAATATTTTTGTGAAGAAGCAACAAGTGGGACACAATCGTGAAGTGGAATGAAATTTATTGGATATTTTAAACTTTATTAACAAATAAAAAACTGAAAAGTGGGGCGTGCAATATTATTCGGCCCCTTTACTTTCTGTGCAGCAAACTCACTCCAGAAGTTCAGTGAGGATCTCTGAATGATCCAATGTTGTCCTAAAGCAGTGTTTCCCAACTCCAGTCCTCAAGGCACACCAACAGGTCATGTTTTCAGGATTTCCTTATCATTAGACAGATGATGGAATTATCCCCTGTGCAAGTGATTAAATTATCACCTATGCAATCCTAAGGAAATCCTGAAAACATGACCTGTTGGTGTGCCTTGAGGACTGGAGTTGGGAAACACTGTCCTAAAGGACTGGTAATGATAAATAGAATCCACCTGTGTGTAATCAAGTCTCCGTATAAATGCACCTGCTCTGTGATAGTCGCAGGGGTCTGTTTCAAGTGCAGAGAGCATCATGAAGACCAAGAAACACACCAGGCAGTTCAAAGAACCACAGTATAATAACATCACATGAATGAACAGTTCTCAATGGCCGGCAGCTGTGTGTACAAAAATCATATGGCAGTAAAATAAGTTAAAAAAGCAAATCCAAATAGATAAGTGATCGAAACGCTGGGTGTTACTGGTTAGTCAAGAGGATATACAAGAAAAAAAGGTGGATTTTGTACAAAATAACAATAGCGGGTTAGAGAACCATGAGGGTATGAATACAAACCAAATACTGATCCTCACACCAATATTATCACACCCCCAGGATAGGATGGAATGAATCCTATCAACCTTATGCATGTGATGCATGTGTAATATTATGGAGGGCAAAAAGAACTGGCCGAGGAAATGGATTTATAAATAAGTAAATAATACTCAGTGGAAGCCCCACAAATGTAATTGCACCAAATCAGTATCAATAGTACACCTGTAACCATCTAAACACATTGTGGGGATATTAGGAATCTTAAATGCATGATACAGTGGTAATGTGTTATGTGCTAGGATGCATAATGTTAGTGACTCACCGTGGCCGGGACTCTGGTTTAGACAGGCGTTCGCTTCCTCCTTCATGTCACGGATGGACCGCGCCTGCCGGTAGCGGGGCCCGGTGGTACAGATCAAAGGGGGTTGTTGGCTGAACAGTAATTGGTTAGTTAACCTTGTCGTGACGCCACCTATGAGTAGTTCGGTAAGTCTTACCGATGCTGCGGGGCCTCCGGGGGATGGATAGCAGCAAGATGGAACGCTCCCCACAGGCTGAGCAGTGATCCCCGGAGGCTGGAGCTGCTTAAGATGTTCTGCGGCAGCTGCGGTTACCTTGTGTGTGGACGGATGCAATCATAAGGAAGCATGGACACTGTAAGTCTCTGTAACGGGTATTTACTGTAACCAGCAAGCACCACATGGCATACAGTTAACGGGTAGTGGACCGGGTGGACTCAGCAGTGATGGGTGTCCCTCAGAGATCCGCGATGTTCCTCCATTCTAGCTAAGTGTTGCCATTGTCGACCAGGAATACCAGATCAGGTACGGGGAGGCTGCTTCAATGCCCTATCCAAAATGTACGTTATGGATGTTTTGGGGAGCCTTGGGTCCCTCGGTGGGTACACCGCTGGTTAGACAACTGGAATTTGGCTGGTGGTGGGGTGCTCCTGGAAAGCTGCTCCTCCACGCCTCTGGTTCGCTTAGCAGAGCTGAACTGCTGCTAGCTTCGGTACCAGCAAACCGGCTGTGAGTTGGGCACGGGAGTCTTTTGGAACCCGTGTTTAACGCCCGATCCCGTTTTTTCAGGCCTCAGGTGCTGACACCCGACCGGTGATGGCCCGGGGGCTGCACAGCGGTGCGGAGCCCCCACTCCTACGTTACTCTCCTCTCAAGTTCAAGTCTGTCTCTCTCTCTCTCGTCCAAGTCTGTCTCTCTTGGTCTAGACTCCTACATACTACCCTTACACTCCGCCCACCAGGACCTTGATTGGCCCCCTATTCTAAGTGAGGCATGCAGAGTATGGATCTCTAAGTTAACCACATGACTGCTGGGTCAGAGAATATTGCTGCTGCTGTCTTGGCTGCAATACCCTCCTGTGACGCACTCGTTGCGGGGCGCCACACTCCCCCTTGGTTAAATACGCTTGTCCCCAAGCATCGCACTACCCACATTACAGAGGATTTTTGTATTTTATAACAGGTAATAAACATTTTTATTAACAGGTATGCATTTACTTAAGATGTTGCAAGTAAAATGAG
This sequence comes from Allobates femoralis, assembly GCA_033576535.1. Classification (NCBI taxonomy): domain Eukaryota; kingdom Metazoa; phylum Chordata; class Amphibia; order Anura; family Aromobatidae; genus Allobates; species Allobates femoralis. The sequence goes on along the minus strand of JARQOC010000005.1, from coordinate 388,524,190 downwards.
CAGGTAAACACTTTTGCGGACCCGTCAGGCGGTCGGCTGTCCTTAATGAGAGTTCAGGCTGTAGCCGCCAGATCGCACAGTTAGTGATTTAGACAGAAACAGAGTCAGTGATCAAGTCCAAGCATTTGAGTTACTGGCACAGAGGATGGTGACGCACCCGGATGGCGAACCACCCATCTACACAAGCATACCGCTCATAGGTGACTATATCGCCCCGGTATAGATCGCGATCGGGATGTCCTCTGGGCAAATGCGACTCTACGTCTCGACGCCCCACAAACACTTCTTCATTTAAACCCACCTCCCAAGCGAACCCCCACCCGTTAGACAGATTAAAGGTGGAAATTCTACCTTCGCGGCGGAGTTCATCAGGCAGCGGCGGTTGGCGACGAGCCTCGGCACGGGCCTCCATGTTGGCGCGTCCACGGGCTCGCCACTGCTCTCGGCGTCCTGGCGTACATCTCCGTCGGTACGGCTAGGAGCGTGGATATTGCTGGTGCGGCAAGTGGGTTGGTAGGATGCTTGAGCTTGGCAGACGGTCTGGGCAGGAACCCGGTTGAATGGCACAGGGGAAGGTGCCGCTGACGCACCCGACCAGTGCACCCGAGCTGGCTGCTCGGACGGAGGATCCTCTCTGTCTCCCCAGGCGAAACCGGTGTAGAGATCCTCAGGGATGCTGCGGGTCTCGTCGTCGTCATCCTCCTCTCCCTCGACGGTTACATCGGGCTGCTCGGTGATAGACGATGCTGGTTCAGGATCCTCTGGACAACAGAGCGGTGGTGCTGCGGATCCCTCCACAGGGACGTCCTGCAGGGCTTCCAGGGTGCCTGCCTCTTCTTCTGTAGCTGCAGGTAAAGGGGTCTCTATCCTGGTTGCCAGGTAGGCCTCGGCAATTGCAAAGGAGGCCTCCGGTACGAGGACGAAACAGGCAACAGTCTTTTGGATGATACAACTGTTGGCGGGTTCCGCGGTGGGAACCTGGTAGATATCAGCTTCTTCGGTGGAGCATGTGGTAAGCTCCGGCTCTAAAACGGGTTCGGCTGCGGTTTCAAGCGCTGGAACGGGTTGGGTTGTGGCTTCCACCGGAATGAGGCAGTCTATTGGCTCCGGTGACGAAGCAGGACAGGTGGTGGGCGATGGTGAGGCGATGGAGAAGCTGGCAACGTCATCCGGTCCTGGGGTTGCTGTACCCGGTCGGCTCTGCTGCATCGCATGATGTAGTCGGCGGCCCAGGCTCGCGCTCCAGCTGCGGATCGTCCATTCAACAGTCTCTATTAGCCTCACACGGAGATCTTGCAGAGCCTCCTGCCAGAAGTCGGGGCTGCCGTCAATAGTAAGGACGGGACCCGGACCCGGGTGGCCTATGGCTGTTCTGGCCTCCACCTCGACCTGTTGCATAAGGTCTTGGAGTCTCATGCTGGCCATTCTCTTCTTTGGAGGGAACCACACCCGTTCAACCGGTAACCGTTCTGGTGAAGAGCTGGTGAAGAAAATTCTCTCACTTCCACTTCCTTTTTGTAGTCCAATGGTGGGAAAAAGTCTTTGGTCCGCCCCCCTGGTTGATTCGAGCAATCAGGGCGGACAATGAGTTTGGCGCCTTTGCCTTTAGCCCTCCCACGAAGAGGGGCGGTGGCTCACTCTTGGGCTTGCACGTGGCGGTCCCTCATGGCAGTTTCGGCCATCTTGGGCGCCATCTTGGCCCAACGGTGAAAAGGCGGGAAAGTTCTTTTAGGGACGAACAAAGTCCAAATTGTAGACATTAAAGTCTTTTTTAAAGCACGTTATACCCGTCAGGGAATGGGCCTGCTCGTATCCTGTTTGTGACGCCAAATTCTGACTCACCGTGGCCGGGGACTCCGGTTTAGACAGGCATTCGCTTCCTCCTTCATGTCACGGATGGACCGCGCCTGACAGTAGCGGGGCCCGGTGGTACAGATCAAAGGGGGTTGTTGGCTGAACAGTAATTGGTTAGTTAACCTTGTCGTGACGCCACACATGAGTAGTTCGGTAAGTCTTACCGACGCTGCGGGGCCTTCGGGGGATGGATAGCAGCAAGATGGAACACTCCCCACAGGCTGAGCGGTGATCCCCGGAAGCTGGAGCTGCTTAAGATGTTCTGCGGCAGCTGCGGTCACCTTGTGTGCGGACGGATGCAATCATAAGGAAGCACGGACACTGTAAGTCTCTGTAACGGGTATTTACTGTAACCAGCAAGCAGTACATGGCACACAGTTAACGGGTAGTGGACCGGGTGGACTCAGCAGTGATGGGTGTCCCTCAGAGATCCGTGGTGTTCCTCCATTCTAGCTAAGTGTTGCCATTGTCGCCCAGGAATACCAGATCAGGTACGGGGAGGCTGCTTCAATGCCCTATCCAAAATGTACGTTATGGGTGTTTGCGGAGCCTTGGGTCCCTTGGTGGGTACACCGCTGGTTAGACGACTGGAATTTGGCTTGGTGTGGGGTACTCCTGGAAAGCTGCTCCTCCACGCCTCCGGTTCGCTTAGCAGAGCTGAACTGCTGCTAGCTTCGGTACCAGCAAACCGGCTGTGAGTTGGGCACGGGAGTCTTTTGGAACCCGTGTTTAACGCCCGATCCCGTTTTTTCAGGCCTCAGGTGCTGAAACCCGACCGGTGACGGCCCGGGGGCTGCACAGCGGTGTGGAGCCCCCGCTCCTACGTTACTCTCCTCTCAAGTTCAAGTCTGTCTCTCTCTCTCGTCCAAGTCTGTCTCTCTTGGTCTAGACTCCTACATACTACCCTTACACTCCGCCCACCAGGACCTTGATTGGCCCTCTATTCTAAGTGAGGCATGCAGAGTATGGATCTCTAAGTTAACCACATGACTGCTGGGTCAGAGAATATTGCTGCTGCTGTCTTGGCTGCAATACCCTCCTGTGACGCACTCGTTGCGGGGCGCCACATTAGCAAAAAGTCAGTAACACAGTCAGTGATATGGTATAGCATAAGATTGTAAGGATCAATGCCACCCAACATCAAAAGGGCCCAGTCATGCTGAGTCCAAGTAACCATCAATACCACAGTCAATAGTCAAGGGTCAATAGTCACCACCGTAGCCATAGATAGTAGTATCATAAAGGAAGGGAGCTGGCAGGAGAGTTATATGAGTGGAAGGCTGTAGTTTCCCAAATGCCCCAGGCCCCACCCGTACTGCTGCAGGGGCGCAGCTTCGTCAGGGAGGTGGGTGTATAGTGCACAGCAGTGTCATGAAATACCTATGCATCATGAGAGAACCAGCACCTGCTGTGTGCGGGTGGAGCAATGGGCTAGAAATATGCAACGGTCGCAAGGGCTGAAGGTTACTTGATCATCCGAGATCAGTCATGGGGATGTCACAGTGGGAGTCCTGGTGGTCGTGGCTCTGACCAAGCATGGAAAGGGAATATTTACAGGGCGATAATAAAGTTTATCATGGCACCATCCGTGAAATCTGATTAGAATGACCAGTGCTGCTTGTAGTGATACTGGGGAACAGGTGATGTTGCAACTAGATGTATCACTCCCCACGGACAAAGTGTGTCCCCAGGGTTTGGTAGAGATGTAATGTGGATGATGGAGGTAGTTGTTGGTGCAGAGAGGGACGGAAGGAGTGGACAGACACAGGGGTTGCAGTTCTTACCAGTCTCTTTACTGTAGCGTTGTTCGGTACAAACACAGCCACAGTACTGTGCTCTCCCAGTGTGCAGCTTAGGCAGTCCTCAGATAGTTCAGGAACACTCCAATGAGACGCCTTTCATAAGCCTTTCTGTGCTCTTTCTGACATGCTCTCCTCCTGTTCTTTCTCCATGTCCTCGCGCTAAAGTCTCAAGGCAGGTGACTGCGGGCCCTGCTGAGTGGCGGCCAGCACATCCTCTTGACCCTCTGTAACCACTGTGCCTAGGTGTGTACATGGCGTTGGCTACTGCACCTGCAGTTCATTGGCCTCCAGTTTCCTGGCTTGATCATACAGGTTCACACCAGATTGGGGCCGGTGCCCCTCATGTAGTTAGTTCCTCTACCACAACCTGGAAGTTGGCTGTAGATTCAGGGTTCTCTGAGCCAAGGTTTCCTCAGCTGACCTACCCACTGGTCCCATCAGGCCCCAGCGCCAGTGACCCCTAGAACTCCATCTTACTGCTCCTGCTTTTTCTCACTCTGTTTCCACTCTCTAAAGCTACTTCTTCCTCGAGCCAGCAGATGTGGTCTGCTCAAAGTAAGTTCTTCCGCCCATCATCCCCTGGCCTGGAATTGGGACTGTTGTCGGGTGTAAGATGTGTGTCTCAGTTTCGTGTCCCTATCTTACATGAGAGTAATAGCACCACACCTGTGGAGTAGGTGCAGTACCACTGTGGCGACCAAGACGCAGGGGCGCCACAAATAATCACCAGTCACGTGAGTGGTAAACAAATGAGTTGTTTACCTGCAGATGGAACAAGAAGTGCATCTTGTGTTGTGAGTTGCCGTAGTGACGAGTGGTGCCGCCATCCGGCTGTTAATACACCACTCTACGGCAATGAAAGGAGGCTACCAATTTAACACATGGAGAGAAGAACCCCATGTAGATTGGAGCCACAAGATGTAAATAAATAAATGGGTAAATAGAACCCAGCGCATCCCTGATATAAGGACTGTACCTGCAGAACCCAAAATATACCAAACAGTGTGTATATAATAGGTCAGTGCACTAAACTGTTAGACCAAGTTTAGAGGTGAATAGACAATTAGCTTATAGCACCAAGTTAAACCATGATGCCCGGGGAAAAAATGAATAAGAGCCCAAAAGGAGGGATGATGAGGGCAAACATCACTAGGGCAGAGACCTATACCAGTACATTATAGTTCAAACAGACATAGGAACTGCAATAAGACCGCCAGATATGGCTTCCCAATATACCAGTAGTTTGTCACTGGTGTAACCAATATAAAGGAAAAAACAAATGGCCACCAGAGCTAGGAGGTCATTAATTATAAATACACTGGCATTTACAATTATGGCAGCCAGGTGGAGTATGGGTCTCAAGGTATCAATAGGGGGCAGCGCACCATGGTACAGAAGCTGTACAATATCTACAGTGTAGCCAGGAAATAAGTTAGCCCTTTACACTATAAATTTTTCACGCAATATAGTGTGAATTGACTCCCAGGTTTACAAGTTTGGTTGGCAAAATGGAGATCAATATTCCTAAAGACCAGTATTACCAATAGCGGGGCAGTAGACAAAAAACACCCAAGAGATGAGAGATAAGTGTGCCAAAACCATGGAATAAAAAATAGCACTGGTTGGCATTCAGATATATCATTATGCTCGACTTTAGGAAGCGTTATGTCCCTCAGCACAATGTATGGTAACTATATACTGTATATCACACATACATACATGTGTACACTGATCTAGTTTATTAATGTCAAAATGCAATATTACAAAAAATCAAAAGTAAACAACTACAAATCTCTCACACTGTAGATCACAGACCGTAGGCACCCTACATATGTGGGCATGTTATGATACGCCAATGCAGGGGTGTTATACAGCCCCTACAACCGAGTGATCAATGAATAGAAGTTAATGGTTGACCATAGAAGTTGAGGTATGGTGGTATTGGTGGCTACAAGAAAACGTACAAGGGTGAAAAATCTATGAACCACACATTAAGTTTAGCAAACCACAGTGCAAATGTACCAGACACCCCTGATGAAGGAATAGCCGAAACGGTCGTACGGGTCGACGGCACCTGTGTTACTGAGTACATGCCACTATAGGAAAAATTGTATGGATATGGGTGATTATAGGCAGTAGGTCTATGGGGATTGTATTATGTCTCTATGGTCTGATGTTACACATTGGATATACTGTTTACATGCATGGGAAATTGCATGACTTGCTGCATGTAAAACTTCAGTGACTATTGATTCATTGGAAAGTTCTCAATTGTAGATACAACTGTGAATGTCTTTCTTAATAGTGCACAGCTACTGTATAATATAAGCATGACATTGTAATTACTCAATGGATGATTGTATATGGAATTTTTTCATGCTGTCACTACAAGTTGTTGTTTTCAACCCTCCTCTTTTTGTATCTACTGTATGTCATATCCACAGATATACTGTTCGGGTGTACACCAACCACACTGCGCTGCTTGTCTTGTATATGCCCCCCTTTCTCCTTTATTTGATCTGGTGTAAATAAACACATGATTTTTTACTTTGTTATAAAAGGAGTTTGATCGTGGTTTTTGTTTAAATATATTTATGTAAGGTAACTCATCAGATGAAACGTTACCAAGCAAAACCAAGGACCTCTAGTATGTTGTATTAAAGGCCAGTCCATGCTATTCCAGCATCCAGAAGTTCCTAAAAGTGGATAGACAAGAGTGCAATGGGTCTTATCTCCTTAATGATATTAAGTATATGCAGTGCATTAACTGCTCACCTTGCTGTGTTGTGCAACCCACAACCTGGTATCTGCGAATCAGACAGCTGCGCAGAACCAACCACCTCAGAGATGGCCGTGAGATATCCAAAGGACAAAAACAATATGAGCTGCGCTGCTGTATATAAGATGACAGACTTCCGTAGTAATTTAAAACGGTGCTTTTTATTCTGACGCGTTTCAAAGTAAGCCCGACCTCTTCATCAGGGATACATCAGCATACGTATGCTGGTGTATCCTTGATGAAGAGGGTCGGACATGACCTTGAAATGTGTTGGAATGAAAAAGAACCATTTTAAATACCACGAATGTCTGTCATCTTATATACAGCAGCGCGGATCATATTATTTTTGTCCTTTGGATATCAGCATCCAGAAGTTGGAGTGGTGGTGAAAGTCCAAATTCAGAGTGTAATCCCTTGAGAGACCAGAGTGGAGCCACCATTCATAGGGACTCCAAGAAACCATCAGGTCCAAGTGAAATGATCTAGATCCAAGGTCCAAGGCCACAGAATAAACTTGAGATAACTTGTGTCCCAGAAAGCCGAGAGAGTAAGAGTATTGAGACCTATGGGGGACATGGAGTTAAGTAAAGAGATCCATCATGTTTCAAGACGTAAAGGTTGTTTGATGATGTCTCCCCCACGGATGCTGAATTTCACTATATCCAACCCTACCAACTGTAACCGTCTTGGGCTACCCCAGTGGTGAAGAAGAAAGGGAGAGACCAAAGGGGTCAGTTTATTACCATTTTCTCAGTCGGAGGAAGCAAGGTTGATGGCTGAGATATGTTTTTGAGTTCTTTTACGAAGCTCCTGAGTAGTTTCACTGGTGTACACCCAATTGCATGGGCAGATGATTGTATTAACGACATTGGAACTCTTGCAATTGATATACCGTTTCAGTATATGTTACTTGGAATCTTGGGGGTTGATAAAAATAAAATAAAAGGAGAATATGTGGGTGTCATGTACTGACCGATATTACAAGCCCCGCACGGGAATGAGCCTATTAATCTGCAGCCACGTCCCAGAGGTGTACTTGGTCATGAGAAATGAATCACAGTAACGTGCTCAAGAAAATGTTAAGAGTGTTATTGTTAAGTATCCCCAAAAATTGTTCGCATTCGGTCACGGTGTCGTGCCAGAAGAAGATGACATCATCAATATACCTGTGCCAACCACTGACTTTGTTGAAGTATGCATTAGTTTGAAAAACCACTGTCTACTCCCACCACCCAAGAAACTAGTTAGCAAATGATTGTGCACATTTGGCACCCATCGTCACGCCTGAGATTTAGAGATAGCAAGTACGGTCAAAGGTGAAAAAGTTGTGGGTCAGCACAAATTCCAACATTTTCAGCAGAAAAGAGTCATGCAATCTATCAGAGCCCTCTTGTTGATCCACAAAAAATGTCACAGCTCTCATTGTGCGCTATTGGAATAAAGTGACTCCATGTCATAAGTTACAATAAGGGAGCTAAACAGGGAGGGTGAGGCTCCGGACGTGTTGTAAAAAATGAGTAATATCTTGGTGTGAGAGGGCAGTTGTTGCACAATGGGCTAGGGATTAAAATTTACATACCCACTGGACCTCTCACACAAGCTGCCACAGCTGGAGATTGTCAGCCTACCTGGTGGTTTCTCCAAGGAATTATGCACCTTCGGAAATAGATAGAAGGTAGGCGCTACTGAATTTTTCACCCATAAGGAATCTTTCTCTTTGAATCATGATGCCATATCTGGTTACAGCATCTAGGAGCCTGGAGAGTTTCATCTGTAAAACAGAGGAGAGGTCAGAGGGTTATTTGACATAGAAATTCTGGTTATTAAGTTGTTTATGGGCCTCCAGCAAGTAAAGAGCTGTTGACCACAAAACTGGGTTACCCCTTATCTGCTTCCTTGCTGATGAAGTCTTGATTACTCCTTAGGCTCCATATTGCAGCTCTCTCTCTCTCTCTCTCTCTCTCTCTCTCTCTCCTGTGATAAATTCCTGCTCCTAATGCTATTTGTTTGCAACTTCTCCATGTCTTTTTTGATGGATTCAAAAAAAAAATTGACCGCCGTATGGTGGACAATGGTGGTGATCTTGTAAATCGGTTACAGTACAGAAATGCAGCCCTACCTGTGCATGGTTCATTCTCTTCCTGAAGTTCAAACAGGTTTTGTAATGCATGTTGTTCTATCTCAGTAGGTTGTCAACAATCTCTGGCTGGTGATATATTGCAAGGAAAATGAGATTGCGGCAGAACAAATACTCATCTTTTATAAGGGTGAATTTACCTAAGCAATGCATAGGAGAGAATGTTAGACCCCTTTCCAATACAGACAGTTCCTCAGGTGTCAAGACATGACTGGGGTGATTGATTACCTGTAGTCTTATTGGGGCCTGGTAGGAATCTTGGGAAAATTGCAGTAGCACCTGGTGAATCTATTGCCCCTCCCCCCACACCTTGGTATGGGAGTAGGTGGCGCATCACCCCCTCCCCTCTTGATTCGCTTTCCAGGTCACTTCCTGATCTTTGAAAATTGCTGCAAGAGTCAGAAAGATCAGTTGGAGGGTCTGAGGGAATAAGGTCACATGGTGTAGGGTTATGAGGGGTGGGGTCATGAGGATTACGTGGAGCAGGATCATGGGGGTTACCCTGGTGGCACTACCTGAAGGTCCTTTTATCAAAGTCATCCTTGTCCCATAAGAATTTCATCCAGGATTCTTTTAAGTAGTGTCAAAAAAGGTGTCACTTGTTTCTCTCTATCATACTTGACAATTTTTGTTCCAGAGTCTTAATCTATTCTTATTTTTATTCTCAGTGAGACGTATCCGATCATAGTCACTAAACATTTTTATGATAATACTAGAACAATTTAATAGCCCTTGTTCCCAGGTATTCTGAAATTAATCTGTGGGTTCCCTAGCCGGGAATATTTGTACCCTCAGACATTGTGGGACAATGGCAGATCTACTATATAATTGTCTAATGTTGTCTGTCTGTCACGGAAATCGCGCGTCTGACAGAGGTCGCCCAATGAGTGCAGACTGTGCAAATAGGTGCGTGAATTCAAAGTTCGAATTTGCACCAATTAGCAGCCAGGCGACAGCGCCGCTGTCGCCGGGATACACTAGTCCGGCCGACAGTGGCCGCAGCTCCCGGCTGGCTCGCTGCTGACCGGAGCTCAGCCGCGGCTACCTGTGGCACAGAGGTCTGCGGCTGGCGAGGCACTGACCTCTGTGCAGCAGTAGCTGCGGCTGAGCTCCGTTCAGCGGCGAGCCAGCTGAGAGATGACGGCATGGTGCCCCTTCGCGGCATTCAAACCGCAAGTCAAGCCTCAGTACTCTTCTGATTGGTCGCGGCGACCAATCAGGGAAGTGGCGCGGCTTGGCGCGGGATTTGAATGCTGCTCCTCTGGTCGCAGCGATCAGCGCTGACCAATCAGGATAGCAGTGCGTGCCATATTTCAAATTCACTGGGACGTGCATAGGGGATGTGTGCCATGCCACAGGGGGACATGTGCCCTAGGCATAGTGGGGACTGTGCCACACATAGGGGAAGTGTGCCCTGCAAGGGGACGTGAGTGCCACACATAGGGGACGTGTGCCCTGCATAGGGGACATGTGCAACACACAGAGGACATGTGCCCTGCATAGGGGACATGTGCCACACATAGGGGACGTGTGCCACACATAGGCAATGTGTGCCCTGCTTAGGGGATGTGTGCCCTGCATAGGGGGCATGTGTCATGCACAGGAGACGTGTTCCCTGCATAGGGAATGTGTGCCCTGTATAGGGGATGTGTGCCATGCATAGGGACGTGTGCCCTGCATAGGTGACATATGCCACACATAGGGGACATGTGCCACACATAGGGGACGTGTGCCCTGCACAAGGGGACGTGTGCCCTGCATAGGGGACATCTGCCACGCATAGGGGACGTAGTGCGCTGCATAGGGGACATGTGCCACACAGAGGGGATGTGTGATGGATGCCCTGCATAGGGGACATGTGCCACACATAGGGGATGTGTGCCTGCATAGGGGATATGTGCCCTGCATAGGGGACGTGTGCCATGCATAGGGGATGTGTGCAACGCATAGGGGACGTGTGCCTGTAGGCGTGTGCCCTGCATAGGGAACATGTGCCGCACATAGGGGATGTGTGCCATGCATAGGGGACATGTGCCCTGCATAGGGGACGTGTGCCACACATAGGGGATGTGTGCCCTGCATAGGGGATGTGTCCTCTATAGGGGACGTGTGCCACGCACAGGAGATGTGTGCCACGCACAGGGAGTGTGCCACGCATAGGGGATGTGCCACGCACAGGGACGTGTGCCATGCACAGGGGAGTGTGCCATGCATAAGGGACGTGTGCCATGCATAGGGGACGTGTGCATAGACAGAGTTTCACTGTCCAATGGTCAATATGAGCCTTTAGGGGGAGCAGCAGAGCAAAAGGGGGTGGCACCTGCACCACACACTTCCTGTGTGACATGCGCCGGCTGCATAAGGTAAAATCACCAGTGGCAGCTACCGACAGCACCTTCGCCAGCGGCCGCTGACAGCAACCCCCCACCAGTGGCCGCTGACAGCAACCCCCCTTCCCGCGGCCGCCGACAGCACCCCACAGCACCCCCACCCTGGTTCTCATCTAGGCTCAGACAGCAGAGAGCCGTGCTGCACCCCTATACCTAGGGGAAATTAATCAGAAATGCGTTTTTTTTTTACAAAAAACGCACTGGCAACGTATCAGCTATGCGGGATTGCCGTGACAGAGACGACAGCGCTACACTCACATAGCGGGCAGGAAAGCTGACTTCACTGTTGGCTTTCCCATCCCGCTATTTGAAATGAACAGCAACGTGAAAACGACGCACCAGCGATCCCGGCCAGGTTGCATCGTTATCAGAATCGCTGGTGCGACGGGGGCTCTATACTTACAGGACCTCTGATGTCACAATCATGGCTGGAGCAAGGTCACATGACTGTAACATCACCAGAGGTCCTTAAGCTAAATGCACACAGCACCAGGAGCCAGGTATTGCAGACCACTTACACCCACACACCCTACACTCATCCACCACTCACACTTACCCTGCACTCACGTCAAACTCCATCTTGCACTCATGTCACACTCACCTTGCAATCACTTCACACTTAACCCCACACTCACCTTGCACTCACGTCACACTGTCTTTTTAACGCAAAACCGGTGTCGCTGATTGGTTGAACCCAGCCAGCTGCGAACAATCAGCGACGCAGGATTTCCGTTACAGCGGAACAGGCACAGTCCGCCCGGTCTCCCGGAAATTTAAATATGCAAATAACCTCTTCTAAAGGAAGAGGACTTGATCTATAGCACCACTTAATGGATGAAAACTTACAACTGAGCAAACGCACAATGTAAAAAGGTCTGTAGTCTGTGTTGACACCACCAAATAACTAGATCACAGAAAAAACAGTATAACAAACGTGTAGAAGTACTCTGCTATAATTGTTTTTTTACTAGCACTAGCTTTTTATTATTACCTGTGTCCAAAACAGGGTACTTAGCTAATACGTTTTTTTGCAAAAAATGTACAAAGCTGTTCTACCAACGCCAAGGTG
>JARQOC010000005.1:388500785-388512059 GCA_033576535.1 Allobates femoralis | reverse complement strand
ATCTCTGTCTATCACCCCACCCGCTCTCTACGTTCCTCAAATGACCTTCGACTAACATCTGCACTAATCCGATCCTCCCACTCCCGGCTCCAAGACTTCTCCAGAGCTGCACCAAACCTCTGGAATGATTTACCACAAGAAATCAGGACTATCCACAAATTGCATGGCTTCAGACGATCCCTAAAAACGCATATTTTTAAGGCGGCCTATCATACTCCCTAATAGAAGTCCATTGCACTGTAGACAGTGAATGGGCTATCCCTCTGGACATTACTCTTCTACAAACTCCACCAAACCAAAAAGGTCTACACAGACTGTATAATGACCATCCATGTAAGCTTATTTCTATGCCCCATTTCCTCAAGATGCCTGGACCATCAGTGCAATAAGCCCCTGTACCTCGTGCAACTCCTATCCCGTTGTAGATTGTAGGCTCTTTTGAGCAGGGTCACCTTCATTTCTTGCTTTATTTATAGTATTTTCTTTTTTACATTGATTCTATGCCTATTGTTTTGTATCCGATTATTGTACTTTATTTGTTCTCTACTCTAATTACTTACTGTATATTTTCTGTACTCTAACCCCTACATTGTAAAGTGCTGTGGAATATGTTGGCGCTATATAAATAAAGCTGTATTATTATTATTATTATTATTATTATTATTATTATGTTTCTTTATGCAGATTTGAGAATCTGCATCAATATCTGCATTTCTATCCTAAGGCCAGCAAAGTCTATGACAGGTTAGAAGTGCTGTACTCACTGCTTTTTTTCCCTTGCGCGTGTGGTTCAGATTATTTTTTCTGCCCCAAAATCTGCAAGGGAAAAAAACTCTTTGTCACAGCACTTCTGAACTCTCATGGACTTTGCTGGCTGCAGAATAGACATGCAGATTTTGATGCAGATTCTAAAAATCTTACAACAATATGGTGGGGTCATGTTCACAGAAAGCATTACCCATATGATGTGAGAGCATGCACACAGGCACGTGTGAGAGTGTGAAAAGTGGTGCCATTACAAACATTACTGTAGTTCAGACTCGAGGGGTCAAGCAGGACCTATCATGCAAGTTTGAACTGTGCCGCACACCCTAATGTCACTGCTCCTCACATGCGCTGTCTATCGATACTGGCCAGATATATCCGTTCTGCCAAGATATTACGGCTCTCATAATACAGCTAGTGTTATGAGCGTTGGGCGCTTCTGAGCTTATCTCACGTCACACAGCAGGATTCCCTGCTTCAAGATACGCGCTATGTAACCTGAGATAATCTCAGGGAAGTCATGAGGATATCTGAGGTCTATGAGCGGGCCCGGAAGAATGATGAATGTGACAGCGGTGCTGAAGCTTGCTAAGTAATAGTGTAGGAAGATAATGTCTGTGCCACTGTAAAATGGTTTGAGCTGTGTTTGGCAGCTATTCTGCCCCTTTGAAGATGTTGCCTCCTATTGATTTGAATGGGGTTTGGAAGTTCAGTAAACTGTTCAGCGAACATACGCTCGTTTGACAAATCAAGTCAAATTTGAACTTCAAAAGGCTCGCTCATCTAGTGTGGGGGAATCTTTATTCAAATAAATTATTTGTTTCCTATGTGTATAGTTTTTAACTTTACACTTACAGGGTTAATAATGGAGTTGTCTGATTGATCCCACTCCATTAGTAAATCCAGCGCTGTATGACAGCTGACAATTCACAGATGCCATCAACCCCATTAAAGGGAACCAACCATCTCAGATCACCCTAATACACAGTTAGTACATGTCCCTGCACCCTAAGGATACCTTTCCAGCACTGTTTTTGTGTAAAATCCTGCATTAGTATAACTGATATAAAGAGTTTATAAACTTACTAGCCTGGAGACATCTGGGCGTATCCCTCCTTCTGTTATACTTCAGGGCTGTGCATTCATTGCATGGCTGTGCTCCCCCTCCCTCTGTGCAGAGCAGATAACGATCACGCCCATCAGGGCAGGGCAGCAGGCACGGAGGGAGGGGGAGCACAGACATGCAATGCACAGCCCTGAAGTATAACAGAAGGAGGGATACGCCCAGATGTCTCCAGGCTAGTAAGTTTATAAACTCTTTATATCAGTTATACTAATGCAAGATTTTACACAAAAACAGTGCTGGAAAGGTATCCTTAGGGTGCAGGGACATGTACTAACTGTGTATTAGGGTGATCTGAGGTGGTTGGTTCCCTTTAACAATCATCTCAATTGTGACCTCACTAGGGCAATCAGGAAGACCCAAAGTGAAGCTTCAGAAGTGGCACAACTAATGAATACATGAATTCGGCTGTGGGCTGGTAAATTTAGGCTGTGAAAGGTCAAATAACGATGGGTTGTCCACAGTGATATCACCTGATCAGAGCTGTCTGCCTTATCTTGGCTGATGATAAAAATCGTTGTTGGGTCCCACAAATTTTCGAATATTATTTATTCATTTATTACATTAAACTAGGCTAAAAACAACATTTAGTGCCACACAAAAATAGTACCTGTGTACTATATGCCTGATCTAATCTAATCTCCACCTGCCACATCAAGAACCACACCCCAGGTCTCATTTAAAACCTGGTGGTGCAATGCGGTCATCCAATCCCATTAATTCCAGTAGTCAGCATGGCTGTGTCAATACTGTGATTGTGATTGGCAGACAAGCCCTGCATGTTTAGTGGCTAAAAAAACAGCCACAAAACATGTGGAGCAGTGGCTCGAACATGAGCATCCACGATACTCACTCATACCTATTAGTAAACCTTTGGTGCCATAATTTAATCCATAACTGTACCCTGAAAGTGATTTTTAATCTGTAGCTTAAAACCATGGCTTAACATATTAGATGAACATAAGTAAAAAAAAGTCTATTTTTATTATAGTTAAATGATTGAAAGCTTTTATGCATTTCATATTCAATACCTAAATTACAAGCTGTCAATCTGATAGCATTTCAGTCTTTGAATATTGTTCTTTTTTAATAGGAGAATCACTTAATATGTGCAGATACAGTCTGTTGGTTAGATAATCAACTGAATTTAAAAAAATCTGCATATTTCTACAATGCAAATAACAGACAAAAGAGAAATGTAAAATGTAGTTTAATAAAAAGTGAATAAACTAATTGTATTTGTGCTTCAAACGTACAAGTAGAACCACTGAGAAAGGCATCACAAAACTTTGAGTATAAGGGTAAATATTTGTCCTTGAGGAGAGTGCTAATGAGACTTAGGCTGTGTTCACACATTTGCGTATTTTTCTGCGCTTTTTTGCACGCGCTTTTTGCCACGTTTTTCGGCCGCGCAAAAAAGTGCAACAAAATACGCAGGAGCTTTCACACACTACGCTTTCATTACTCCAGAAAGCACAGTGATGTCACAGAGGGGAGGAAGAATCCTGCTTCCTCCTCCCCTCTGTGACAGCCCCATTAGATTTCACAGCAAAAGCAAGTGTATGAAAAATAAAAAACAATGAATACTTTACCTGTCCGACGCCTTTTCCCGCTGTCCGGTTCCAAGTGAGATGTCTTCTGCCAGGACCTGTGGTGACGTCAGAGGGGCGTTCCCAGCGCTAATTGGCTGCTCGCGGTCATGTGATATGTATCACATGACCGCGAGTGCCCAGGAACGCCCCTCTGACGTCACCACAGGTCCTGTCAGAAGACATCTCACTTGGAACCGGAGACCAGACAGCGGGAAAAGGCGTCGGAGAGGTGAAGTATTCATTCTTTTTTATTTTTCATACACTTGCTTTTGTTTAATTTAGATTTTGCAGTGTATATTAATACACTGTGAAATCTAATGGGCGTTCACAACTGTCACAGAGGGGAGGAGGAAGCAGGATTCTTCCTCCCCTCTGTGACATCACAAGGAGAAAACGCAGGAGAAGCTGCGTAAAGAATTGACATATCAATTCTTTACGCAGCTGCGCTTTCTCCCTGAAAACGCAGTGCGTATTTTTGCGCAATGTCTGCACTGCAAAGTGAATTTCACATTCACTTTGCTGGCAGACAAAAGGCACATTGCGTATTTTGAAAAGCGCGCGTAAAAAAGCACGGCACAATACGCAATGTGTGAATGCAGCCTTATAGGCCATGCACTGCTCCTCTGGGAATTGAGATATGCAAATTGCCTCTTCAGAAGGAAAAGGATTTAGTCCCTGGTGCCATTATTGCTTCTTATCTTAATTCATGGGGCAAAACTCATTATAGGGCTGATTTTGACTTTTACAATTGCTAAGTCCAGTAATAACAAATGTGTAGAGGTACTCTGCTATAAATAAGTAATAATAAAAAGCTAGTGCTAGTAAAAAACAGTGTCAAAAACAGGATACTTAGTTAATACTTTTTTGCAAAAAATGTACAAAGCCTTCTACCAACGCCAAGGTGACCCATATTAGAACGGTACCTATCTAACTAATTTAAAACTTGATCCTGTATAAGTATGCATCATGGATGCAAGATGGGAAGTGCCCCACCACTTCCATTCTGAGCCAGGCACATAAGGTGCAGTCTGCTGCACTGTGTCCATATTGGACTCTAGCCCATCTTCATCCTGCATCCATGAGGTATACTTTTACAGGATCAGGTTTTAAATTAGTTAGATAGGGACCATTCTAATATGGGTCACTTTGACGTTGGTAGAACAGCTTTGTACATTTTTTGCAAAAAAAACGTATTAGCTAAGTACCCTGTTTTGGACACAGGTAATAATAAAAAGCTAGTGCTAGCAAAAAAACAATTATAGCACAGTACTTCTACACGTTTGTTATACTGTTTTTTCTGTGATCTAGTTATTTGGTGGTGTCAACACAGACTACAGACCTTTTTACATTGTGCGTTTGCTCAGTTGTAAGTTTTCATCCATTAAGTGGTGCTATAGATCAAGTCCTCTTCCTTTAGAAGAGGTTATTTGCATATTTAAATTTCTGGGAGACCGGGCGGACTGTGCCTGTTTCGCTGTAACGGAAATCCCGCGTCGCTGATTGTTCGCAGCTGGCTGGGTTCAACCAATCAGCGACACCGGTTTTGCGTTAAAAAGACAGTGTGAAGTGAGTGCAAGGTGAGTGTGACATGAGTGCAAGACGGAGTTTGACGTGAGTGCAGGGTAAGTGTGAGTGGTGGATGAGTGTAGGGTGTGTGGGTGTAAGTGGTCTGCAGTACCTGGCTCCTGGTGCTGTGTGCATTTAGCTTAAGGACCTCTGGTGATGTTACAGTCATGTGACCTTGCTCCAGCCATGATTGTGACATCAGAGGTCCTGTAAGTATAGAGCCCCCGTCGCACCAGCGATTCCGATAACGATGCAACCTGGCCGGGATCGCTGGTGCGTCGTTTTCACGTTGCTGTTCATTTCAAATAGCGGGATGAGAAAGCCAACAGTGAAGTCAGCTTTCCCGCCTGCTATGTGAGTGTAGCGCTGTCGTCTCTGTCACGGCAATCCCGCATAGCTGATACGTTGCCAGTGCGTTTTTTGTAAAAAAAAACGCATTTCTGATTAATTTCCCCTAGGCATAGGGGTGCAGCAAGGCTCTCTGCTGTCTGAGCCTAGATGAGGACCGGGGTGGGGGTGCTGTGGGGGTGCTGTCGGCGGCCGCGGGAAGGGGGGGTTGCTGTCGGCGGCCGCGGGAAGGGGGGGTTGCTGTCAGCGGCCACTGGCGGGGGGTTGCTGTCAGTGGCCGCTGGCGGGGGTGCTGTCGGTAGCTGCCACTGGTGATTTTACCTTATGCAGCCGGCGCATGTCACACAGGAAGTGTGTGGTGCAGGTGCCGCCCCCTTCTGCTCTGCTGCTCCCCCTAAAGGCTCATATTGACCATTGGACAGTGAAACTCTGTCTATGCACACGTCCCCTATGCATGGCACACGTCCCTTATGCATGGCACACATCCCCTGTGCGTGGCACACATCCCCTATGCGTGGCACATGTCCCTGTGTGTGGCACACATCTCCTGTGCGTGGCACACGTCCCCTATACATGGCACACATCCCCTATGCAGGGCACACGTCCCCTATACAGGGCACACATCCCCTATGTGTGGCACACGTCCCCTATGCAGGGCACACGTCCCCTATGCATGGCACAATCCCTATGTGTGGCACATGTTCCCTATGCAGGGCACACGTCCCCTATGCATTGCACACATCCCCTATGCATGGCACACGTCCCCTATGCAGGGCACATATCCCCTATGCAGAGCACACGTCCCCTATATGTGGCACATGTCCCCTATGCATGGCACACATCCCCTCTGTGTGGCACATGTCCCCTATGCAGCGCATACGTCCCCTATGCGTGGCAGATGTCCCCTATGCAGGGCACACGTCCCTTGTGCAGGGCACACGTCCCCTATGTGTGGCACACGTCCCCTATGTGTGGCATATGTCACCTATGCAGGGCACACGTCCCTATGCATGGCACACATCCCCTATACAGGGCACACATTCCCTATGCAGGGAACACGTCTCCTGTGCATGACACATGCCCCCTATGCAGGGCACACATCCCTTAAGCAGGGCACACATTGCCTATGTGTGGCACACGTCCCCTATGTGTGGCACATGTCCCCTATGCAGGGCACATGTCCTCTGTGTGTGGCACATGTCCCCTATGCAGGGCACACGTCCCCTATGTGTGGCACACGTCCCCTATGCAGGGCACACTTCCCCTAAGCAGGGCACACTTTCCCCTATGTGTGGCACACATCCCCTATGTGTGGCATATGTTCCCTATGCGGGCACATGTCCCCTATGCAGGGCACATGTCCCCTGTGCGTGGCACACATCCCCTATGCAGGGCACACGTCCCAGTGAATTTGAAATATGGCGCGCACCGCTATCCTGATTGGTCAGCGCTGAACGCTGCGACCAATCAGAGGAGCGGCATTCAAATCCCGCGCCAAGCCGCGCCACTTCTCTGATTGGTCGCCGCGACCAATCAGAAGAGTACTGAGGCTTGACTTGCGGTTTGAATGCCGCGAAGGGCACCATGCCGGTCATCTCTCAGCTGGCTCGCCGCTGAACGGAGCTCAGCCGCGGCTACTGCTGCACAGAGGTCAGTGCCTCGCCAGCCGCGGACCCTGTGCCACAGGTAGCCGCGGCTGAGCTCCGGTCAGCAGCGAGCCAGCCGGGAGCTTCGACCACTGTCGGCCGGACCAGTGTATCCCGGCGACAGCGGCGCTGTCGCCTGGCTGCTAATTGGTGCAAAGTTCGAACTTTGAATTCACGCGCCTATTTGCACAGTCTGCACTCATTGGGCGGCCTCTGTCAGGCGCGCGATTTCCGTGACAGACAGACAACATTAGACAATTATATAGTAGATCTGCCATTGTCCCACAATGTCTGAGGGTACAAATATTCCCGGCTAGGGAACCCACAGATTAATTTCAGAATACCTGGGAACAAGGGCTATTAAATTGTTCTAGTATTATCATAAAAATGTTTAGTGACTATGATCGGATACGTCTCACTGAGAATAAAAATAAGAATAGGATTAAGACTCTGGAATAAAAATTGTCCAAGTATGATAGAGAGAAACAAGTGACACCTTTTTTGACACTACTTAAAAGAATCCTGGATGAAATTCTTATGGGACAAGGATGACTTTGATAAAAGGACCTTCAGGTAGTGCCACCAGGGTAACCCCCATGATCTTGCTCCACGTAATCTTCATGACCCCACCCCTCATAACCCTACACCATGTGACCTTATCCCCTCAGACCCTCCAACTGATCTTTCTGACTCTTGCAGCAATTTTCAAGGATCAGGAAGTGACCTGGAAAGCGAATCAAGAGGGGAGGGGGCGATGCGCCACCTACTCCCATACCAAGGTGTGGGGGGAGGGGCAATAGATTCACCAGGTGCTACTGCAATTTTCCCAAGATTCCTACCAGGCCCCAATAAGAATACAGGTAATCAATCACCCCAGTCATGTCTTGACACCTGAGGAACTGTCTGTATTGGAAAGGGGTCTAACATTCTCTCCTATGCATTGCTTAGGTAAATTCACCCTTATAAAAGATGAGTATTTGTTCTGCCGCAATCTCATTTTCCTTGCAATATATCACCAGCCAGAGATTGTTGACAACCTATCTGAGATGGAACAACATGCATTACAAAACCTGTTTGAACTTCAGGAAGAAAATGAACCATGCACAGGTAGGGCTGCATTTCTGTACTGTAACCGATTTACAAGATCCCCTCCATTGTCCACCATACTGGCGGTCAATCCCTTTTTTGAATCCATCAAAAAAGACATGGAGAAGTTGCAAACAAATAGCATTAGGAGCAGGAATTTATCACAGAGAGAGAGAGAGAGGAGAGAGAGAGAGCTGCAATATGGAGCCTAAGGGGTAATCAAGACTTCATCAGCAAGGAAGCAGATAAGTGGGTAACCCAGTTTTGTGGTCAACAGCTCTTTACTTGCTGGAGGCCCATAAACAACTTAATAACCAGAATTTCTATGTCAAATAACCCTCTGACCTCTCCTCTGTTTTACAGATGAAACTCTCCAGGCTACTAGATGCTGCAACCAGATATGGCATCATCGATTCAAAAGAAAAGATTCCTTATGGGTGAAAAATTCAGTAGCGCCTACCTTCTATCTATTTCCGAAGGTGCATAATTCCTTGGAGAAACCACCAGGTAGGCTGACAATCTCCAGCTGTGGCAGCTTGTGTGAGAGGTCCAGTGGGTATGTAAATTTTAATCCCTAGCCCATTGTGCAACAACTGCCCTCTCACACCAAGATATTACTCATTTTTTACAACACGTCCGGAGCCTCACCCTCCCTTTTAGCTCCCTTATTGTAACTTGTGACATGGAGTCATTTTATTCCAATAGCGCACAATGAGAGCTGTGACATTTTTTGTGGATCAACAAGAGGGCTCTGATAGATTGCATGACTCTTTTCTGCTGAAAATGTTGGAATTTGTGCTGACCCACAACTTTTTCACCTTTGACCGTACTTGCTATCTCTAAATCTCAGGCGTGACGATGGGTGCCAAATGTGCACAATCATTTGCTAACTAGTTTCTTGGGTGGTGGGAGTAGACAGTGGTTTTTCAAACTAATGCATACTTCAACAAAGTCAGTGGATGGCACAGGTATATTGATGATGTCATCTTCTTCTGGCACGACACCGTGACCGAATGCGAACAATTTTTGGGGATACTTAACAATAACACTCTTAACATTTTCTTGAGCACGTTACTGTGATTCATTTCTCACGACCAAGTACACCTCTGGGACGTGGCTGCAGATTAATAGGCTCATTCCCGTGCAGGGCTTGTAATATCGGTCAGTACATGACACCCACATATTCTCCTTTTATTTTATTTTATTTTATCAACCCCCAAGATTCCAAGTAACATATACTGAAACGGTATATCAGTTGCAAGAGTTCCAATGTCGTTAATACAATCATCTGCCCATGCAATTGGGTGTACACCAGTGAAACTACTCAGGAGCTTCGTAAAAAAACTCAAAAACATATCTCAGCCATCAACCTTGCTTCCTCCGACTGAGAAAATGGTAATAAACTGACCCCTTTGGTCTCTACCTTTCTTCTTCACCACTGGGGTAGCCCAAGACGGTTACAGTTGGTAGGGTTGGATATAGTGAAACTCGGCATCCGTGGGGGAGACATCATCAAACAACCTTTACGTCTTGAAACATGATGGATCTCTTTACTTAACTCCATGTCCCTCATAGGTCTCAATGCTCTTACTCTCTGGCTTTCTGGGACACAAGTTATCTCAAGTTTATTCTGTGGCCTTGGACCTTGGATCTAGATCATTTCACTTGGACCTGATGGTTTCTTGGAGTCCCTATGAATGGTGGCTCCACTCTGGTCTCTCAAGGGATTACACTCTGAATTTGGACTTTCACCACCACTCCAACTTCTGGATGCTGATATCCAAAGGACAAAAATAATATGATCCGCGCTGCTGTATATAAGATGACAGACATTCGTGGTATTTAAAATGGTTCTTTTTATTCCGACGCATTTCAAGGTCATGCCGACCCTCTTCATCAAGGATACACCAGCATACGTATGCTGATGTATCCCTGATGAAGAGGTCGGGCTTACTTTGAAACGCGTCAGAATAAAAAGCACCGTTTTAAATTCTACGGACGTCTGTCATCTTATACACAGCAGCTCAGCTCATATTGTTTTTGTCCTTTGGATATCTCACGGCCATCTCTGAGGTGGTGGATTCTGCGCAGCTGTCTGATTCGCAGATACCAGTTGTGGGTTACACAACACAGCAAGGTGAGCAGTTAATGCACTGCATATACTTAATATCATTAAGGAGATAAGACCCATTGCACTCTTGTCTATCCACTTTTAGGAACTTCTGGATGCTGGAATAGCATGGACTGGCCTTTAATACAACATACTAGAGGTCCTTGGTTTTGCTTGGTAACGTTTCATCTGATGAGTTACCTTACATAAATATATTTAAACAAAAACCACGATCAAACTCCTTTTATAACAAAGTAAAAAATCATGTGTTTATTTACACCAGATCAAATAAAGGAGAAAGGGGGGCATATACAAGACAAGCAGCGCAGTGTGGTTGGTGTACACCCGAACAGTATATCTGTGGATATGACATACAGTAGATACAAAAAGAGGAGGGTTGAAAACAACAACTTGTAGTGACAGCTTGAAAAAATTCCATATACAATCATCCATTGAGTAATTACAATGTCATGCTTATATTATACAGTAGCTGTGCACTATTAAGAAAGACATTCACAGTTGTATCTACAATTGAGAACTTTCCAATGAATCAATGGTCACTGAAGTTTTACATGCAGCAAGTCATGCAATTTCTCATGCATGTAAACAGTATATCCAATGTGTAACATCAGACCATAGAGATATAATACAATCCCCATAGACCTACTGCCTATAATCACCCATATCCATACAATTTTTCCTATAGTGGCATGTACTCAGTAACACAGGTGCCGTCGACCCGTACGACCGTTTCGGCTATTCCTTCATCAGGGGTGTCTGGTACATTTGCACTGTGGTTTGCTAAACTGAATGTGTGGTTCATAGATTTTTCACCCTTGTACGTTTTCTTGTAGCCACCAATACCACCAATACCTCTACTTCTATGGTCAACCATTAACTTCTATTCATTGATCACTCGGTTGTAGGGGCTGTATAACACCCCTGCATTGGCGTATCATAACATGCCCACATATGTAGGGTGTCTACGGTCTGTGATCTACAGTGTGAGAGATTTGTAGTTGTTTACTTTTGATTTTT
>JARQOC010000005.1:388480557-388500685 GCA_033576535.1 Allobates femoralis | reverse complement strand
TGAAAAACCTCTAATGGTGGGTTTACACACACCAATTTATCTGTTCAATCTCTGAACCAATCTCTGGTTGCAGTGAAATCATGGATACATTGCTCTATGTTGTACACAGCCACAAAATGGAGCAATGTATCCATGATTTCACTGCAACCAGAGATTGGTTCAGAGATTGAACAGATAAATTGGTGTGTGTAAACCCACCATTAGGCCACGTGCACATGCTGAGTATTTGATGAATTTTTTACCTCAGGATTTCTAGACAAAACCAGGAGTGGAGCAATCAGAGGAAAAGTCTAATAGAAACACCTGCACCACTTCTGTATTTAATTATCCACTCCTGGTGTTGGCTACAAATCCTGAGGTAAAAACTCATTAAATACTGAACGTGTGCACGTGGCCTTAAGAAACAAACCACATCACTCCACCTCCCAAGTAATATTGTAGATCTACTGAGGAACCCAAGTAATATAAGCAAATGGAGAACCAAAAATATATACCAACTACTTAATGACGACAGGGAATTCTATTCTTCTAAACAACTAGAATCATGGAAATAACGAGTTGAGCATAACAGAAACTCAAGTAGAATAGAAATTGCAAAAAGCAATAACTTCTGTTTACAAAAATATACCCTGCGTAGCTGTTACAGAGACATTCTATAAATTATCAACCTGTTGGTACCTCACGCCTCACAAACTAAATCTAATAAATCCAGAAATACCAAATAGCTGTTGGACAAATTGCGATAAGGTGGGCAACATAATTCACATTTTTTGGGCATGTCCCAAAATCAAAAAAATTCTGGGGAGACATTCAGTCACTCATAAACTCAATCACACACCTAAATATAACTTTAACGTCGGAATTAGTATTGTTACTTATTAATATTGACACTATACCGAAGCAATTTAGGCCTATAGTCATACATATTATACTAATTTCCAACAAATTGTTAGCCTCAAATTGGAAAAGCGAAAATATCCCAAAAATACAAGACGTCACAGAGACACTATCACTTCACAAAACACTGGAGTACTATTATGCAATCAAAAACAACACCCATATTAAATTTTACAACAAATGGGACTCGAGGCAGGAATTCATTAGTTAATAGTTAGTATGACCCCTCTGACGTTGAAACCATTTTGCTGACTTCCAAAGCAATTACCTACACAAACAATTAATCTTGGAGCGCTAGACTTCAGCATTCTCTCTGAAAAACGTAATTTAGACAATGACAGAGACATGTTTTCCTGCGAATTAAAATTTGCAACCTATGCCAGAAGTTGTTATTGTTAATATGTTTGTTTAATATTATTTCTTTTAATACATCTATTGCACATATAGGATATATAATGTTTGTACGACAATGTAACTCCTATTATACAATTATTGAGTGAATTATATACGGTAAATCATTCAGAAAATTTCAATAAAAATCATTTGAATCTACAGCTTTGGCATGGCTCCTGAATAATCAGATAGATAGATAGATAATTAGAAATGGATTGTATCTTACAGCTTCTATCTACGGTATCTATCTATCTATCTATCTATCTATCTATCTATCTATCTATCTATCTATCTATCTATCTATCTGACAAAGGGCATGTGTGCCCGATACGTGGCCATCTTCTGTCCATCTGAAGCCAGAATAAAGAACTACTGAGATTGCAAATCCAAAGGAGTGCTGCAGTGAAATTCTTGAAGCTGTATGTATTGAAAGACTGTGAGGGAAGCCAAGCTGTCTTGCACCCTGGAGGCATTGCTGCTCAAAAGGTTTATTTTATCTATCTATCTATCTATCTATCTATCTATGGGCCACGTCACACACACAGATATCTGTGCAGATATTGTTCACAGATCTCTGGTTGCAGTGAAATCATGAACACATTGTACCATTTGTACACGGCCACAAAATGGATCAATGTGTCCATGATTTCACTGCAACCAAAGATCTGCGAACAATCTCTGCACAATTATCTGTGTGTGTGACGTGGCCCTAACATTAATAAGATATGGATAGATATTTCATCTACTAAGATACTAGGATCTCTCTGCATCTTGCATTAGAGTCATACATCACCTATGGCAACTACATGTAAAGTACAGTAAATATACATACAAGTAGAAAAGCCACAATCTAAATTGTGAGAGATAGATAGAAAAAAAAATGATCTGTTGACCAAAACATCACCACATGGGCTAATAAAAGTCCACTTTTCTTTGCACAGTTTATTGCCGTGCTGCCTCTTTAAATTGCTTGTGTTCCAGTATACAACTGAATTTTTTGGGAGGTCTTGTACTCAAAAGCACTACTTTCTCGCGCTGTTCAATTATTTGTTAGAATAGATAGATAGATAGATAGATAGATAGATAGATAGATAGATAGATAGATAGATAGATAGATAGATAGATACAAAAATAACAAACTGTGGGCAGCACTACCAACAAAATATAAACGGGTGCAAAATAATCCTGAAAAGGCAGTGTCCAAACCTTTACCAATACAAGGGAAAAAAAAACAGTCAGTACACCATTAAATCAAGTGAAAAAGGTGGATTTTACTGATCCATTCTAGCGATGTTTCAGCAGATTGCTCTGCCTTTCTCAAGCACCTGAGCAAAGAGAAAGGCAGAGGATTCTGCTGAAACGTTGCTAGTAGTGATGGGCGAATCCTAAATTACTCGGAATCGCTTGACTCTAGCGAGTCCGAGCCCGGGACTCGCTACTCTTTGCGAGTCTAACGAGTCCAATGTTAATGAATGGGGAAGCGAGTAATAGCGAGTAGTGTGCGATTTACAAATCACAGATGTGTCTCGGAAGATTCAGCCTGAAGCAATCCTAGTTTTGCCATTTATTTGCATTGGACTCGTTTACTTTGCAAGTAATCGCTGGGAAACTTGCACAGATAAGAGTCCTGCTTTCTCCTCTGTGCTGGCTGCCGCAGCTCCAGGGTCCTAGAGCCCGCCTGCTGCCTGATGTAGCAGAGCTGAGATTGTTCTCAGTCTGCTCATTCCCTGTGCATAGACATCTATATCTATGCACAGGGGATGTAGCAGAGAGGACATCGCGTTTTGGACTGCGTCGGACGGAAGAGGATTTTTTTAATTAAAGATGGAGTTCCTAATGGCTTTTTTTTTATTTCTAATAAAATTTTTTCTCTGTGTTGTGTTTTTTTTAAAACAATTTAATAGAAATTCATGACGGTCATGTCTAATATTGGCGTGACCGCCATAAATTTCGGGCTTAGGGCCAGCTGATAATACAAAGCTGGCCCTAACCTCTTTATTACCCAGCGTGCCACCGCCACCAGGGCCGCTGGAAGAGCGGGGTTCAGCACCAGAGGATGGCGCTTCAATGAACGCGCCATCTTCTGGGGCGGCTGCGGGCTGCAATTTGAAGCAGGGGGTGCCCAGAAAGCTTGGGCCTCCCTGCGCTGCGGATTCCAGCCCCCAGCTGCTTAGCTGTACCTAGCAAGACATAGAAATTGTGCGAAGCCCCACGCATTTTTTTTTATTATTTCATGAAATTCATGAAATAATAAAAAAAAAGGGCTCCCCTATATTCTGGTGTCCGGCCAGGTACAAATAGGCACCTGGGGGTTGGGGGCAGCCCGTCGCTGCCTGCTGGATCCGGCTGGTTCCAGAAATACGGCGAAGCCCACGTCATTTGTTTTCTGAAAAATCAATAAAACAATCCTAAAAAAGGGATTGCATCTTTATTAACCCCTCGCCCATGGTTCAGGGGTTAATAAAGATGCAGTCCCTTTTATTTACATTGTTTTATGGATTTGTCAGAAAAAAATTTCACGTGGGCTTCGCCGTATTTCTGGAACCAGCCGGATCCAGCAGGCAGTGACGGGCTGCCCCCAACCCCAGGTGCCTATTTGTACCTGGCCGGACACAAGAATATAGGGGAGCTCTTTTTTTTTATTAATTCATGAATTTCATGAAATAATAAAAAAAAAATGCGTGGGGCTCCGCGCAATTTCTATGTCTAGCCAGGTACAGCTAAGCAGCTGGGGGCTGGAATCCGCAGCGCAGGGCGGCCCAAGCTTTCTGGGCACCCCCCGCTGCAAATTGTAGCCCGCAACCGCCCCAGAAGATGGCGCGTTCATTGAAGCGCCATCCTCTGGTGCTGAACCCCGCTCTTCCAGCGGCCCTGGTGGCAGTGGCACGCTGGGTAATAAAGGGGTTAATACCAGCTTTGTTATACAAGCTGGTATTAAGCCCGAGATTCTTAATGTTAGGCCACGTTTGACCCGGCCACTAAGAATCTCCAATAAAGGGTTACAAAAAACACAACACAGAGAAAAATTTTTATTAGAAATAAAAAAAAGCCATTAGGGACTCCATCTTTAATTAAAAAAATCCTCTTCCGTCCGACGTAGTCCAAAACGCGATGTCCTCTCTGCTACATCCCTGTGCATAGATATAGATGTCTATGCACAGGGAATGAGCAGACTGAGAACCATCTCAGCTCTGCTACATCATCTCTGTGCACAGACATTCATGTCTGTACACAGGGAGAGCAGGCGGGCTCTAGGACCCTGGAGCTGCGGCAGCCTGCAGGACCCGAGCCCGGCACAGAGCAGACAACCGGACTCGTTACTGTGCGAGTTTCCCTGCGATTACTTGCACAGTAACGAGTCCAATGCAAGTCAATGGCAATCCTAGTTTTGTCAGAGTCTCTGACAAAACTAGGATTGCCATTGATTTGCATTGGACTCGTTACTGTGCGAGTTTCCCTGCGATTACTTGCACAGTGACGAGTCCAATGCAAGTCAATGGCAATCCTAGTTTTGTCAGAGTCTCTGACAAACCTAGGATTGCCATTGATTTGCATTGGACTCGTTACTGTGCGAGTAATCGCTGGGAAACTCGCAGAGTACCGAGTCCTGCGAGTCCCTTACTACTCGCAGAGTAATGAGTCCTAGCGAGTAGACTCGCCCATCCATATTGGCCGCCAATCAGGACACATGAAACACCCACAGGTTAGATGCAAGGGCTTGTGTCATTGACAGGCTTGTTTTATTGGCTGCCAAAGTCACATGTCCTTAGGGATATAAGAAGTGGCAATTTGCCATAGTTACCATTTTAGTTTTATTGGTTAGGGAAAGTGCTGCTCCTGCTCCGTGCTACTCTGTCTATGTTACACAAATAGATAGCTAGCTACTTGATCGGCTTTTACATAGAAAAGGAGGGCGAGAGGGTCCATCCGGATATAGGCATTTTTTGCTGAGAACAAGTGTGAGCATGAAATCCGTGTGCGTTGCCAAAGCCACGTTTTTTGCGTACAGCAAGTTATTGTCAATTCTTAGTGTATCCCCTAATAGGCTGTGTTTGATCTCTAACCAGTGATTGTCAAATCTTTCAGTTAATACTAAAAAGGCATTTTTTGCCTCAAAGCAGTGATTGCCAAATCTTTCAATTTTCTCTAAAAACCAGAGTTTGGCCTCAAAGTAGTGATTGAAATATCCTTCACTTCCTCTAAAAAGGCTGTGTTTGACCTCAAAGTGGGATTGCCAAATCCTTCTGTCACGATGGTCTCTATTACTTTAGAGACTTGTGACAGGTTTGGGACCTGTGTCTCATTCCTGTATTGAGACTTCACTTTAAATGTTTTTCTTTACTTTGGCAGTGTAGGAGGTAATGTGACTTCATGTAGCTAGCAAATCTCCTTAGTTCACTTTCTTGGTGTGGCTACTTTGTGATCACTCATATCTCCTTTATATGGTCACATGATCCAGCATTTTTTCTGGTTATTGAAGTATATTCTGGCCTAACTACCTTGGTGAAGGAACTAGTCTAGAGAAGCTGACGATTGCCAAGCTGTCTGCTGCCTAGTAGTGTGGCAGCAGATGTGAAGATGTTTTATTTCCCTGCCTGGCATTCCTTCCCCTCTTGTTGATTTTAGTGCAGTGGTTGGGACTATTGCTCCCGCCTGCTATCTCCCTATTGACGGTCAACATCAAGGCCAGCAAGGGACTAAATATCCTGATCTGCAAAGGGGTCAAAGAACATGTGTAGGGACGGAGAGATAAGGGCACAGCTGCAGGTTAGAGCAAGAGGTCTCCTTTTCCCCGTTCCCTATGAGCAGGACCCTCCATTGTGTTTGTACCCCTGGTGTGTCCCCCATCTGCTGCTTTTTGTAGTGTGCCGAACACCGTTGGTCTGTGTGCCACTGTCACACACTGTATCCAGAAGCACCCCAGTCAATGGAGTGACATCTTCAGTTTCCCATAAAAAGGCTGTGTTTGGCCTCAAAGCAGTGATTGAAAAATCTTTTACTCCCCACACAACACCTGACACTGTATTAGCACCTCTAGACCAAAAGGGGGAGCTAAAGCAGCTTCCTTATATACTCTGGGTCAAGAGGAAGTAGTTAGTTCAGTTCCTGGGAGAACTGAGGAAGAGAGACTGTAGTGTAAAGGAGCTGCGTCAGGCTTCTCTACAGTCTGCTCCTCGATTCCAGGCCTAGCCAGGGTCTGAGGGAAGGAGCAAAAGGAACAGAGGAACACATCTGGGAGACTGAGTGACTTCACAACTCACCCCGGAGGAGCGCACAGACCGGATACCGGATCCGAAGCTGTGACTGACACACGCAGCACAGTAAACACTGGGATAGTGGAGGTTGTACATCTGCACTGTACCTCAGCAAAGCAACACGGTGGGGTCAGAAGCACACGGAAAGACTCAAGTTGCCTAGGGGGTCATTGAAAGGAGAGACAGTGCCAGCAGCTCAGCTAAAGCAGCAGCAGGGCCACACACACAGCACAGCAGTAGGAAGCTGAGGACCCGGACAGGGTGGGAGCAACCCGGCCCCGGTACAGACTCTATGGACAATACTCTGCTACTAACATCCGCAGTAAAGTCTTGGAAACTTCAAAACCGTGAGTGTGTGTGATCCTTGTACTCAAGCCCTAATTTCCATCACAAGCAGCCACCGTCTCCACTATCATCCCTATGCCGCAACATCTATAGCATCCATCCTAGACTTTAATTACCACTGCCCCGGGAAACCAGGCTCTACTTGCGGAGAGCCGTTCCATCTCCAGCTGCCAAACATCATCCCTGGAGGTTCTGCAGCAGCAGTGGTCACGCTGACCACAACCCGTGGGTGGCATCACGACAAACTCCCCTGTAAATATCCCCCAATTTACTTGCGGAACCCGGGACATGGTCCGGACCAGGACCTCCATGACATCCCCAGCAGTACCCCGGTCCAGTACCGAGTACCCAGTCCCAGTGGGCTCCACGTATAAATCTGTGTGCATAAAACATGAGGGGGAAATCTCAAAGTCCTGGTGTAAATGGCATGGCGGAAAAGGTTGTTAGAAAGGGGAGTAGGCTTGGTATTTGAGGTGTATGTGGGGTAGGTACTACTGCTAATATTATTGAAAGCTATTCTGATCAAACATTGGCTCGTTGTATACCAAAGGGAAGCAAATTGCAAAGATGTGCAGTCCGGGCACTACGGCTTGCATTCGAGCTCAGCTGCTTCCCATTTAGGGCAATCCCCCAGTGCTTAGGTGTTGCACATCACATAGACAGTATTCAACATATGAAAAATAGAAAAAATGTATAGACAGGAACCCTTTGAAGTGGTTACTCACCACGAAACGGTGCCGTCGTTCCGCTGGCCCCTCACTCCCTCTCTCCGCTGCACTGAAACTTTTAATGTACTGAAAAGCAAGCATTAAAGAATACTGAAACCCTGCTATCGGTGAGTGCCGCCTATACATTTTTTCTATTTTTCATACCAAAGTGACAACTCCTGTTACTGGAAAGCATACTCCAGTCTTTTTGTTTGTCAGCATCAGAGCGATACAAGTTGTGACTGAGACCCAGAAAGACCTTTTGCTACAGTTCATGGTAAGCACTACATCAAGTAGCCTTTCCTCTTGTCCCTCCAAAACATCATCACAAACTTGGCAGTCCTCAGAGGTGATGCCCTAATTACCCATGTGTCACCCCATATCACAACTTTCCAACTGCACAACTTGTTTTGACCTGTAACCTGTGATTCTCAAATCCCTCAGTTTCCCCTAAAAATGCATTTTTTTGGCCTGTAACCTATGATACTCAAATCCTTGTTTGACCTAAAAAGGCTGTTTGCCCTCTAGCAAGTGCATTCAATAGATGCATAATAGATTAGTAGGATAACCCAAGGTCCTGGTGGAAAGGCGAAGGTGAAAAAGGTTATTGGAAAGGGAAGTAGGCTTGGTATTGGAGATGTGAGTGGGGTAGGTACTAATGCTAATGTTACTAAAAGCTGTTTTAACCTAAAATTGTCTCATCGTTGTATCCCAAGTAAAGTGACAGCTTCTGTTACTAGACAGCCTAATCCATTCTCTTTGTTTGCCTGCAGCAGAGTTATACAGCTTGTGGATGAGGTCCAGCTTTCACTACAGTTCATGGAAATAGGTGCACCAAGTGGCCTGTACTCCTGTTTCTCCACCTCAACATCAAAACAGTACAGTCCTCAGAGGTGGCGCCCCAATTACACATGTGTCACCCCGTGGTCTTAACAAGTGACCACACATCTGATTGTGGGGAAACACAGATCAGCAATTCTGCAGAAATGTTCACACATTCTATTTCATGGGCATCAGAGGTCTGCTCCAAAGAGACTCCAGAGAAGGAAAGCATCTGCACGATGCCCAATTTTTTTAGAGTTGGTTCCGGGGAAAGACAAAGTAGGTCCCAGCAAAATCCAGAGCGTTGTCATCAGATGTTAACCCCAGGGTTAGAAGTGGTGATGATGATGAGACTCGGATACCTGAGGAGCATGCACACTGTACTGTGCATTCAGGGCGGGAAAAGGAGGAGGGTGACTCTCATGACAAGGAGCAGTGACAGAGAGGATGATGATGGGGTTCGAGATCCCACTTGGAATCAACCCAGAGCCATGCAGCTGATTAGCTAAGCAGAAGAGGTGGAGGAGGAAGACTAGGAGGTTAGTTTGCATCTACATGCACAGAGACTAAGGGCTGCAAGCATGACATGCACTTCTTCCTCAGCCACAACTGTGGCTCTAGACAGCAGCAATCGCGCATATGAAGTTGTCTGAGGCAGTAAGGGTTGCCTAGTGTTAGTCTTTTTTGACACTGCAAAAGATGACCTGACTAATATCGTTTGCAAAGTTTGTAAAACAATACTTCAGTAGAGGTAAAAAAACTCAACAGTTTGACTACTACATGCATGGTCCAGCACCATGTGTTATTCTGGAAAAATGACCGCACTAAAACTGCCTATTGGGCCTCACCAAACACCGCCCACCACCACATCAACCGTATCTTCTGCTTCTTCATCCTCTATCAGCATGGCAAGTGTAGTCCGACAGGTGTCCAGCCACAAAATCTACAATTGTTTACACCTTACACTGGGGGCGAGTTACAGCCCCTCAGCTATTACGGAAGTGGACACACCTGCTGGTTTTGACTGATCTAAAGGTACTTTTACACGCCGCAACTGCGGTGAAGCAACTGCTACGCAATCTGGATTTTCGTCACGGTTGCATTGAAGTTGCTACGAAATTGCAGCATGTAAATGGGGAACTTGATCATGATTTTCGAAGTTGATCCCGGTTGCAGTTTCAGAGCATTGTTCTAAAATCAGAGTCAACCCAGAAGATGAATTGCCCTGGTTGTGGCATGTAAACGGGGTATCTGGCTGGAATCTGAGTCGCCTAGTGATTTCTCAGAGGCGTGCCACAGCGTGCTGGATACCGCGCCCCATCAGCGATGATTGGTGGGGGCTACTGTGTTTCCATTGGCTGTCCCTTCACAGGGCGCCATATTTAAAGAGCTGTCTATTCACACTACACAATTGCAATGGCGTCATGTATTAGCCAGCCTTCCTGCGCAGGCTGGCCAATCAGGACGCTATTGTGCTGGCCAATGATTTTAGTTTGGGCACGGTGTAGCGGAGTTTGGCACGCCTATATGTTCAAGCCACTTCACAGGTACGCCCACATTCCCTTGGTGGTTGCGGCGTGTAAAGCGGCGACGGAATTCAACCGGATGTTTCCCGCAGGATCAGTCTCAACTTCCGGGGAACCACGTTCCCTTAGGTTGAGGGCGCAATTGCGGCGTGTACATGCAGCATCGGCGATCGGTATCAACCGTCAAAAACGTGCATGCGCACGTTCGGTTGATACCGATCGCAGGTGATAGTTGCGGCGTGTAAAGGTACCTTTAGACACCAAGCACATTACTTGTTTGTCAACCCACCATAACATCTTCACCTGCAACTCCCTAATAGTGCAGCAGTTTGTCAGATACACTCTACTCCACCCTCTCTCAGCAAAGGAGCCAGCTCTCGGTCCCACAGTCATGGTCACAAAAAATATTATTTCCTCCTACACATCACAAAGCAAAGAACTTGAACTTCTCCATCTCCAATTTGTTGGCTACGGAAATGCTGACTTTCCGCCTGGTAGATAGAGATGGTTTCCAAAAGCTGATGGTTGTCCCAGCCCCCATTATCAGTTACACAGTCGCCATTACTTCTCAAAGAAAGCTGTGCCTGTTCTACTCCAGAATATCACAGACAACATCACCCATTTGTTAAGAAGCTCTGTGTGACAGGGTGCATATAATTACTGACACCTGGACAAGCAAACATGGCCAAGTGCATCACATCTCACTCAATGGGCACTTGGTGACTCTGGTGGCTGTGGGGCCAGGTGGGAAGGGGCTACTCCCCAAGTCTTTAAATCCCCAAGACATTTGGAACAAGCTTCTGCCTTATTTACCACTTCTAAGGCCTCAAACTGTGCCCTCCATCTCTCCCTTAATGTTGCAACACTTCAGACAGAATACACCCCACCTCTGTACTACGCTGCCAGGGCTCTTCACCATGAGGCAGTGTTTAAATAAATTCCTTGGAGATATGAGTCATACAACTGAAGAGTTGTGGACAGCTATGCATGCCGAGTTTCAGCAGTGGCTGTCTCCACTAAACCTGGAGCCAGGGAAGGCTATTTGCGATAATAGTGTGAATCTGGTGGTAGCCTTATGCCGGCACAAACTTACACATGGGCCTTGAATGGGTCAAGTCCTCATCCTGTTTCTCCAGAACTTCCTACACCATTATCCCAGCCTGGATGAGCTGCTGCACAAGGCACATTCTCTGTAGACTCACTTCTGCCATTATCACCCCTCGTCTCATCGACTAGCATCGCAACAGTGGCCTGTTGGAAAACCGGTTAACCGTTTGATATGCGATGCGTAGACAGGGTGAAATTCCCCTCTGCACATGTTGCCCTGACTGTGGCAGCAGCAACAAGCCCTGTCGCAGTATGTAATGACACATATAGTGACTCAAAGCGAGCCAAATGTGATGCTTGTAGAGTTGGCACAGATCAAGGACCTATGCACCCTTCTGCACAGTTTCGAAATGTCATCATCAGCATCACTACTTTGGTCATCTACATGCTGGAGAAAACTTTGAAAAGTCTACGGGATGAGCTGGTGGTACCAGCGGAATAGACAGAGGAAAAAGAGAAGGTTGTGGAACTATTCCATGGTGCTTTACATGTGAAAAGGGGCGTATGACATGCTCCTCCAGGGACTTAGGATTCTCGGAACTGGTCTTTCTTGAGGCTTTGTCACAAGGATCACAGGGACAGAGACCCGGGTCCGTGACCCTGGTGGTATCATTAAAAGTTTGATGTGGGTGGCTCTCTCTCATAAGGATAGGGATCTGGCATGGAGGGTTCATTCTGGACAGGGATGACTGGACCTTGGAATACTTGTTAATTTATACGTGACGCCACCCGCAGGTTGTGGCTATCAATGGCCGCTGCTGCACGAGAGTGTTTCTAGGGGCCGATGGTTGGGAGGCAGTTGTCACGCTTCCGGGGGAAGGCACCCTAGAGTAGACCCACTGGGTCGTGGTACCGAACTACCCTGGGTGAGCTGACCTCTTTAAACCAACCCCTATACAGGGATTGTCAGGGGCAAGCCCAGGGGGTCTAAATACCATGGCTGCTAGTACCAGAGGGGCGGCTTGTAAGGTTAGCCTATGCTACGGCAAAGCTAAGGATTCCGGGTAACAGTACAAGGCTAGGTGAGCAGGAATGGTGCTACCAGGGAAGAGCACAGCTAGGGTTCCAGGTAACAGGATACAAGGAAGGCCTGACCAACAGTCAGCAAGGCAGAAACAAAACTAACTTAATAATCAGGCACCTCCCATCAGTGGATGTGGCCTGATATACCAGATACACCGCTGATTGATCAAATGAATACGACCATTGTAATGTGCTCATGTGTGAGACTGGTGGTCAGCTGACAGGAAGGGAACCCGGCAACGGCTCAAATTCACAGTACGCCTGGACGCCGGAAGCCCGGTCAGCAGAGGAGCAGAGGATGCTGACCCGGTGAGAGGTGAGCTGGGGAGCGGTGCCAGGGGACCTAACAGCAGTGTTCTTAGGCCCTCTACGGGTAGGGCTGACCCCTAGGGTGGCCAAGGTACCTGAGTGAGTTGGTAGTTGTGTTTCTGGTGCTTAGGAAAGTTCACAGACACAGCGGGTTTCACACTTCAGTTCTTTTAATCACAGTCTTTGTGTAACAGCCCGCTGAGCACTGGGTTCTCGGAGACAGGGATCCAGCTACTCACTGGTAATAGAATGGTACGTAACCAGCACCCCTTCTCTGTTCTTTCCAGGTTGTCTCACACAGTGCTCGTTTCGCCCTTCCTGCCTGGCGCCTTGCCACACAGAAGTCTGAGCCAGTGACCGTGGGCTTTTCCTAGGGGTTCCCTTGCAGTGCCTCCCCTTAGCCCTATGGTTGCTACCTTTTTAGCAGATGTGTGCAGTTGTCGACTGTGTCATCTTGAAAGTGGCACAGCCTCCAGGTTGCTAGCTGAACCTGGTCTTCTCCACTAGTCTTTTGGGTTCCCGGTGTCCCTTGCGGCCCAGTCCCTCCACTTGCCTGTGTTGACAATGGATACGAGTGCCACGGGTGGATTGCTCACTTCTCGTGCCTCTGGGACCCCCTCTTCCTCCCGGAGCCACTTAGGTGATGTTGTACTCTAGGGTTCTGCCTTAGGACGAGCTCCCACTTGCTCAAGTCCTCTGGACACTTCTCAGGCGCATATTCTCTAGCTGCCTTCCAACTCGACTTTGGTGTTCAATGACCTCTTCTCAGCTGTTTTACCAACTCTCCTCAGCTGGTTACTCTGTCTTTCTTCTCACTGGCATCTCATACATTCTAGATGTTTCTCACTTATACTCTCTGTCACGGGTCCCACATAATCTAAGTGTGTTATTTCTGACCTCACTCCTCCCAAAGTGCTCCCTCTAACTAACTCCCTTCACCACTCAACCCCACTACAATCGTTCATAGTGTGGTCTGGATGTCCCGGCTTAATAACAAGAACAGTAACAAGAAGAAGGCTTTTTCATCCCTTTTATGGGAGGTATGGTTACTTTAACGTTGCACATATAAAAGTAGAAACTAGACATAAATAACTATTTACAGTCTGGCCAAGCTCAGTGTAAACACTATTCGGGTAGGCATCACACTGTCCTAGATGGTAAGTAGGCGAGTGTCCAGCACTTAGTGTCTCCTTTTGTCTTCGGGGAACTCACCTCAAGAAAAACCCCAGCACATACCCTGGGCGTGGCGATGGGGATAATGGGACTGATTCTTCGGCCACGCCAGTGGGTTTTTGTTTGTTGTGGTCTTACGGACATGGCGGCTTTAAAACCAATAGGGAGCGCACCAGGGTGCTAACTATTTACATTGAGTGAGGGCTACACATAGTCCATAGCCACTCAGTCTTTTATCACATAATTGGCATGCAAACATTCTATTCTAGACAAGACAGCATACACATTCACATCTGCATAGACACATAATTACACAAGACATTATAAACCTATTCTCATACCCTAACTGGGTTATTAAGAAAGCAAAACTATATACACGGCTACATTGACTACCTCACCACATGTTGGATCGTGGCTTTTCTGTAGCCAGGGTGGCATGTCCTCTTTAATGTCACACAGCGCAGCCAGGTTCCCCACAGTTGCTGCTGACGATGGTACGGGATCAGACTGTGTAGTCACTTACTCACTGGTAAGGGGAGAACAGACCGGTGCAAGGACACCCAGACCACACTAGGAATGATTGTTCTGTCCCAGAACTGTAAAGGTTGCTACACAGACTGTGCTGGGAGGAGCCACAATGGTAGTAGTTAGTGTCAAATTACTACCATTGTGGCTCCTCCCGGCACAGCCTGTGTAGCAACCTTTACAGTTCTGGGACGGAACAATCGTTCCTAGTGTGGTCTGGGTGTCCTGGCACCGGTCTGTACTCCCCTTACCAGTGAGTGGGATACTGCACCCTACTGGGATGCAGTACCTCCGTGGCAACTGGATCCGCAGGGGCACCACACATACATAGAAAAGTACAATAAACATGAGCAATACAAGGCACACACAAGTACAGAAGGAGAGAGGACCCTGCCCACAAAGGCTCACAGTCTACAAGGGATGGGTGAGGATACAATAGGAGAGGGTTGAGCTGGTCGTTGTACAGTTCAGTAGACTGAGAATGATTGCAGGTTGTAGACTTGTTGGAAGAGGTGGGTCTTTAGGTTCCTTTTGAAGGTTTCCAAGGTTGACAAAAGTCTAATGTGTTGGGGCAGAGAGTTACAGAATATAAGGGAAGCACAGGAAAAATCTTGTATGCGGGAAGAAGAATTGAGTGGGGAGTAGAGAATGAGATCTTGAGAGGATCAAAGGTTGCATGCAGGTAAGTACCGGGAGACCATGTCACAGATGTGTGGAGGAAACAGGTTGTGGATAGCTTTGTATGTGATAAGTTAGAGTTTTGAACTGGAGCCTCTGGACTATAGGAAGCCAGTTAAGGGCTTGGCAGAGAGGAGAGGCTGGGTAATAATGGGAAGACAGGTGGATTAGTCAGGCAGCAGAGTTTAGGATAGATTGGAGTGGTGCAAGAGTGCTAGAGGGGGAGGCCAGAGAGTAAGAGGTTGCAATAGTCAAGGCGTGAGATGATGAGGGCATGCACAAGTGTTCTTGCTGTTTCTTGATTAAGGAATGCATGAATCCTGGCAATATTTCTGAGTTGGAGTTGACAGGATGTGGCAAGGGCTTGCATATGTGGCTTGAAAGAGAGGGCAGAATCGAGGATCACCCCGAGGCACCGTGCATGTGGGACTGGGGAAAGTGAGCAGCCATTGAAATTGATGGATAAGTCTGGTGGATGGGTAGAGAGAGATGGGGGAAAGATGAGGAATTCTGTTTTGTCCATGTTCAGTTTTAGAAATCGAGCAGAAAAGAAAGATGAAATAGCAGACAGACATTGTGTTTTTTTGGTTAGTAAGGAGGTGTCGGTCCAGAGAGGTAGATCTGCTTGTTATCAGCATAGAGATGATGCTGGAAGCTGTGGGATTGTATGAGCTGATGTAGGTCAAAGGTGTAGATAGAGAAGAGTAGGGGTCCTAGAACTGAGCCTTGGGGAACACCGACGGATAGGGGGCGAGTTGAGGAGGTGGTGTGTGAGAGGGAGACACTGAATGTCTAGTCTGTTAGATATGACAAGATCCAGGATAGGGCCAAGTCTGTGATATTGAGAAAAGAAAAACCAGCGAAGCGGATCGTCCTTTTAATTGAGATTAAAAGTACAGAGACACATCCCCAGCAGGGGGAGACGCTAGACGTGTTTCGGGGAGCGGGTTCCCTTAGTCATTAGCACGTCATAACATTAAACATTACATACATATATACAAATTAAAAACCTTTTGCATCTGTGCACACTCAGTTGTTAATTGATGCCGGAGTGTCAACCCTTGTTGTTCCAATCTAGGGATAACATGGTGAACTGGATAAAAAGTATGGTTATTCAAATCTATATCAACAATACTATTTGGAAAACGTAATCATATACCTGTTTATTGCACATACATATATGTATGTATATGCAGCAGAGTTTCTTTGCTGGGCTATGCAATGTACACTTCATGAATAAATCATATATTAATTTATTTTAATCGCATGAACCTCAGAGAAGAAAACAGAGTAAAGGAGAATAAAAAAAGGGGGGGGGAAGGGAGGAGGGGAGGAAGGGCAAATATCTGATACCAGAGAGTAAAAGAGTGAAAAAAGTGAAAAAGAAAAAAAGAAAAAGGGAGGGGGTAAGGGGAGGAAAGGAAAAGATCTGATACCAGAGAGTAAAAGAGTGATAAAAAGTGTGAAAAAAAACAAAAAAGAAAAAGGGAGGGGGAAGGGAGGAAAGGAAAAGATCTGATACCAGAGAGTAAAAGAGTGAAAAAAAGGGGAGGGGGGGAGGGGAGGAAAGGGAAAGATCTGATAACAGAAAGTAAGAGAGAAAGAGAAAAAAAAAATAAAATAAAAAGGGAGGGGGGGGGGGGGGAGGAAAGGAAAAAATCTGATAACAGAGAGTAAAGGGGGAGTCACACGCGTCAATATTGCCTGCACGATCTCGGCTGCACGTGACGTTGCAGCGATATTGATGCGTGTGACATACTGAATCAACCAGCGATAAATCGCTGGTTGATGATCGCCAGGTTTTAGAACCTGCTCTAAAACCTGGCGATTGTCGCCCGGTGGACACGCAGCATCGCTGCGTGTGACACCGGGAATAGCGATATTCCAGCTCCCAGCGCCTCTCACAAGCGCTGGGAGCTGGTATCCAAGGTAAACTGCGGGTATCTAGGCAGCGCGCGCTGCCTAGATACCCGACGTGTACCTTAGTTACCAGCCTCCTCCGCTCACCCGCTGGTATCTAAGGTACACAGCGGGTAACTAGGGACCCTAGTTACCCGCTGTGTACCTTAGATACCAGCCGGTGAGCGGAGGAGGCTGGTAACTAAGGTACACGTCGGGTATCTAGGCAGCGCCCGCTGCCTAGATACCCGCAGTTTACCTTGGAGACCAGCCTGCTCCCGCTTCCAGCAGGCTGGCAGTGGGAGCAAGACATCATGGAAACGATATTTAAATCGTTTCCACGATGTTTCTGGTCAATTGATCGCTGGTGAGTCTGTCTGTGTGACAGCTCACCAGCAATCAGCCGTCAATGTCGTCAGCAATCATCTCACTGACGACATTGACGTGTGTGACACCCCCTTAAAAGAGTGAAGAAAAAATAACAAAAAAACAAACACCCTCCTTTAACACAGGTATATATTTTTTTAGGCATGATAAAATTAGATTCATTTACATTACAAAACCACATGTAAATATGCATGTGTTTTATCATCAATAAAAATACAGCAAATCACTCCTATAATTTAAGCCCTGTGGGAAGCGTGAGTCAAGTTTTAATATCCACAGTTTTTCCATATCATACAGTAGTTTTTCTCTGTCTCCCCCACGATATGAACGGAGCACTTTTTCTATGGCTCTGATTTTCAATGAACTCAGATTACCCGCATGTACGTCCTTAAAGTGCATAGAGAGACCAGATATGCCAGATTTCATGGTTTCTGGGGCGGATTTGGCTGCTGATAAATGTTCAGACATCCTGATTTTCAACATGTGGGTTGTGCAACCAATGTAATATTTATTGCAACTATCACATGTGGCCATGTAGACCACATGTGTACTGTTGCACTTCAGATGTACATTTATTTGGTAGTTTTTAGCCAGGTTGGGATACTACCTTTCTGGTCTGAGAAAATAATTGGTGACAATGTACTACCTAGATCCTTTCCCTTTTTTGGGATCATTCTCCATCCACTTCCCAGGATAGAAGACAATTTGTCATCCTGGTAAAGGATAGGAATGTTCTTATCCATAACTTTTTTATGTCACGAAACTGCATGCTAAAAGGGGTAGAAAAAACAGGTTTTGTATATGTGATTTGTGCAGCCCTCTTATGCTCCACCAAAAGTGATTCTCTACTTCTTTTCCCTGTTATGTTGTTTGCTCTATCCAACATCCATTTTGGGTAACCCCTATCCTGTATTCTGCTCCTTATGATTTTTGATTCCTCATTAAAATCATGAATTTTAGAACAATTCCTTTTGGCCTGAATTAGTTCACCTAGGGGTAGATTTTTTATGACGTGTTTAGGGTGACAGCTATCCGCTCGAAGAACAGAATTTCCACTGATTTCTTTGCGGAAAAGTTTGGAATGTATTCTACCCGTCACTTCACATCCCATAAGGAAAATATCAAGGTATGGGTTGGAATTCCCATGGACTTCCATGGTGAACTTCAAATTGAAGTCATTATCATGGAAGCTGTCTAGTAACATTTGTGGGGTTAGTACGGGAGACACATCTGGTGACAGTGACCATATTATGATCATGTCATCGATGTATCTCCCGTACCAGTACATGTAGTCCCTGAATGGTCCATTCTCCAAATATATATACTTCTCCTCCCACTTTCGCATGTACAGATTAACTAGCGATGGGGAGAATTTTGACCCCATCGGACAGCCACAACACTGGATGTAATAGTTATTATTGAAGACGAAGTAGTTACTCCTGAGAAGGTACTGTAAACTCATCAGTATGAATTCCTTCTCAGGGTCTTCAAAAACAGATGTTTCTCTAAGAATTTGTTCTATTGCCCAAATTGCTTTGTCATGTGGAATAGCAGAATAAGGTTGAGTTACATCACAAGTGATCCAACAGAGGCCCTCCCTCCATTCCATATGTTCAATTGCCTGTAAGAGATGCTTAGTGTCCTTTATCCTTCCCGGCATGTTCTCCACCATAATCTGTAGCCTCCCGTCTACCCACTCGAAAGCTTCTCTTGCAGGGATCCAATCCCTGCAACGATTGGCCTCAGAGGTGGGGGAAAGGAGGCCTTATGGACCTTGGGGAGGGCATGAAATACTGGAATGATAGGCTTTTCCACAGTCAAATAATCCTTTTCTTTTATATTTAGTACTCCCATGGACAAACCATCTTCTAAAAGCCTTTTTAATTCAGAGGAAAAAGCCTCGGTCGGATCCTCTGGTAAGGGGCGATAGGTATCATGATTTGTTTTTTATATAGATCCGCATTTAACACCACTACCGATCCCCCCTTATCAGAGTCTCTAATAATTATGTTGGGATTATTTTTCAGTTCCCTCATAGCCTGCTTCTCGTCCCTCGGTAGATTTCCCCTTATGTGACACACATTACCCAATAGGTTTTTTAGATCTCGTTCCATTGCCCCTTGAAAGGTCTTCATTACTGGAACCCTTGAGGACATTGGATAATAGGTAGGGTTAAATACTGTATTTTTCATGCTTCTTTTATTTATAATTCTGTTATTTTCCAAATCATTATCAATTGACAGTTCCTGCGAACCTTTTATAGAAATAGTTTCAATTAGTCCCAAATGGAGAGGAAAACAGTCATTCTTTCTGGTGACATCTTCATGTTCAATATGTAGATCAGAGTTATCTTCTCCGTTGTTCATGAAATGCCTCTTAACCGTCAGATTCCTGACAAATTTATTTAAGTCTCTTAGGGTGTCTTCACACTGGCGTTCCCCTCCGCAGCGTTCTGCAGAGGGGAATCGCCATGTGTGCTCAGCGGCCGCCAGCTCCTATCTTTAGAATGGGAGCGCACAGTGCTGCGCTTGACAGCGCAGGACCGTGCGCACCCATTCACTCCCATATGTGATCTGTGCGCAGGTGGATGCCTGCTGTTTGACATCTACCTAAATATATATTTATTGATCTCTAAATCTATTTTTCATCTATCTTTAAATCTATCTATCTATCTATCTATCTATCTATCTATCTATTACATATTCTTTCTATGTATCTAGCTCTCTATTCAACCATCCATCCATCCATCCATTCATCCTTCAGCAGACTGCAGCCACCCCAGTGCCACCCCTGTAATGCCTCCTTTGTTAGTTGTGCCACGCCTTGCGCTTTACCTCGGCTCTCCCAGCTGACATCAAGCCCAGAAGTTAGTAATGTCAAGACAAGTCATTAAGGACATAAATAACCACACCAATGATTATCTGATTTGAAAATAAACTCCCCCAATACATTAATCTTTCACCATTTTTTTTAATTAAAAGTTTCCCACTCCACCAACAAAAAAAAGCATGTAAAAAAAAATTAGGAAATCAAAACAAATTTAAACCAAAATAAATGTTAAAGTAGCCCCAACATATGGGGG